>WNWK01031638.1:0-22565 GCA_009830355.1 Cherax destructor
AGAGAAGATTTAATATATTTGTCGGATAATTAAATATAACCAGAATGATTGGTCATGGTTTATGGTGCCCCATTAATTGAATCAGACATATTAAAAACCCATAAAACATACTAGGGGGTGTAGGGAAGCCTTTCCCGTCCTCAGGAAAATAGGCAAAAAATTAATACATATTTCTACTGCTTTGAGTGCAATTTCAAGCAACTTGTGGTCCAGAAACCAACCAAAATAATCTATTACAGTAATGTCTTCTGTTCTATCAAATACCAAAAGAGCCAATAAACCATAAAAAACATTTGAGAAAACACCTATTTTAAAGCATACACATGGACAGTTTTGTTTTTCCATCATGCACTGAATGGGGCAGGATTTTTTTTATATTGGGAACACTCACTGCACAGACCCATTCTCTCATATCTAGGGCAAAATTTACTGCTCACAGCTTATCTGAGTAAGCTGAGCTCATAACGTGGAACCATGTGTCAACAATAACAAATGTTGGGCTGAGACAATGTGGCATGGCCTTGCTCACCTCAGTATCTCTAATAATAAATAGAGATTTATTTCATTTACAACACTGGTTAGGAGTTTGTTACTAATCCTCAACAAATATTCTAGGTATGTATAAGCATTTACAAACTTATAAACAATTAACATTTTATCAAAATTAATATTATATCTAGTACAAAATGCTTAGCAACCTGGCACTTTGAGTGCCAATTTCCAGCAATATTACTGCAAGAACGTGGGATTGTGTCAGATAACAGATCACTAAGATTTGTTGATATTCATAGCAAATTCTGACCTAGGTCCAAAAATCTATAGAGCAGGTTATAATATGGATGTTAATGTGAGTCTAAGACCAGAAATCCTTAAGTCAGGAAGTCACAGGTTGAGATATGACTGTACTGAATATACTATAAATATACAATTGTACTAAATAAATGATTTACATAGTTACAAGCACTGACCTTGTCAAAATGTCCACTTCGAACAAGCTGCATTTATAAAAGGAAAAATGAATAATAACTGTTAGCTAATAAATTTATAGTGTACATAAGAAACATGAAAGAGCAACAAATTTTGTTATAATACTAATGAAGGAATACTACAAGAAGGATATTATAGGAAATTCAATATTTTACATCTATATATTAAGCCTAAATTATTTCTTTAACTATTTAAGTGATTACAATTTCCTGGGAAGTAATGCGCTTCTTTAATAAGCTAGTGTTTTAGGTGGAATGTCCTTGACCCATTGTCTGTATATTGTATAAATCTTTAACCCTTTGACTGTTGGAGGCCCCTCTCTGAAACTGTCATTCTATGTCGGGAAATATTCGAAAAAAAAAAAAAAATTCTTATCAAAATGTTAAGATTATTTTTCTGATTGTTTAAATCCCAAAATTTTTTTTTTGCGATCAGTATTTACTGACATGACATAATATGACAAACAATATTTATAACATAGAAACATGACATATACAGTGGACCCCCGGAAATCGAACATTCTTCGTTCCAGAATGCTGTTCAAGTGCTGAGCTGTATAACCCCTGTGGTTTAGCGCTTCTATTTGATTATAATAATGTTCAAGTGCTGTTACCGAATGAATTTCTTCCAAAGTTGGCAAAAAATGAGCCGCGTATGGCAACAGCGGCGAATGCCGCTCACCCGGTAAACTTTGGTTTACTTCCTTTCGTAGGTTTCTTGTTTTTTTCACTATTTTATTTTTTTACATAACTTATGTGGCCTGTGAGACCAAAGTAAGGTGCAATGTATATATATACACTCGTATGCAACACAATAATCGCACAAACATTAGTATCATTATATTGTTTACAAAACTTGTTTACACCAACCAACAATAAAAAAAATTGTTTATTACTATTGTTCTATAATATATATATACAGTACATACAGTAGGGCCCCGCTTTTCGGCGTTCCGTTCATACGGCGAGTTCAAATTATGACCAAATCTTTTGTATACGGCGAGCGTCTTTCAGATACGGCGCGCGCCACCCGGTTTGTTTACATTTTCCGTGAGCACATCTCTTATGTAATCATCACTCTTGCGCACATTAAATGTCCAATTTTACGTCAATATAGACATTTTCATTAATCCATCTATGATATATTCTTCAAAATTATATGAGAAACACGTTACATAGCATATAAACATGCCGTTTATATGCTATGTTTATATGCTATATAGGTGTGGTTGCCGGGCGGAGGGAAAACATTATGTAATACTAATAATAATCCCTCTTGCGTACATTAAATGTCTTATTTTACGTTAATATAGACATTTTCATTAATCCATCTATGATTTTTTCTTCAAAACTATATAAGAAACATGTTACATAGCATATAAACATGCTGTTTATATGCTATGGTGTTGCCGGGCGGAGGGAAAACATTACGTAATATTAATAATAATCACTCTTGGGCACATTAAATGTCTTATTTTACGTTAATATAGACATTTTCATTAATTCATCTATGATATTTTCTTCAAAATAATTTAAAAAACGCGTTACATAGCATATAAACATGATGCATACACCCACAGAATAAAAATTAACAAATATGATATTTGTTTACCAAGCGACTTTGTAGAAGTCGCAAGAATTACGTTTTCTCTAGTCAAACATTGAGGGATAACTGTAGAAAAATATTCCTTTCATATGCCTTCACTCTATATATAGTTATTCACGACCCTTGTGGGTTTAGCACTTCTTTTTTATTATGATAATAATAATGGTAATACTATCATTAACTCTAAAAATAGTGTGTTGCATGAGAATGGGAGTGTTGCTGTTTGTTTATTTTGTACTAACTTGTACACAGTGTAAGAGTATTTGTATTGTGAGGTAATTATTATAATAAATAAATTATTTTGAGGTAAAAGTCTCAAAAACTCTTACAAATGTATGTGAATGAACTAAAAGTGGACACGTATTAATCGCATTCATTTCGCCTGACCGAGTGATCGCCCACTACCTGTTCAGTTTGTTTTTTTATTTTGTCTGAACTCCGTATCTCATTCTCTCTCTCTCGTTTACTCTTTCGTTAACTAGTTGGCTCTCATTGACTATGGCGTCTAAGCTTAGTTGTGATAAAAAGAGGAGTCGTAAGCCTCTTACTTTAAGTGCCAAGTTAGACTTAGCTCCTGGCCCTGCCTCTTCACTGACCGCTACTAGGTCCTCTCTCTCCCTGCTCCATGATCTTTATCATACCTCGTCTTAAAGCTATGTATGGTTCCTGCCTCCATTACATCACTTGCCAGACTATTACACTTCCTGACTACTCTATGGCTGAAGAAATGCTTCCTAACATCCCTTTGACTCGTCTGAGTCTTCAACTAACACTCTTGCTAGGAGCTAATGCTGCTGGGGATTGCAAGTTAAAACCTATGATAATTTATCACTCAGAGAATCCTAGGGCCCTAAAGAACTATGCAAAAGGTAGCCTCCCTGTTTATTATAAATCCAATTCAAAAGCTTGGATGACTACTGATCTTTTCATAAATTGGTTCACAGACTATTTTAAGTAAGTAATAAGTGTACTCTGTGAGTATCTTACTTTTTATTGTGTTTTTAATGCCTAGTGCTATTGCTAACTTAATATAAGTTAATGTAAGCTTGTTGTCTGGCATTTATATGCATTTAGAAGTGGAAAAAAATGGCGTTCTGCTTTTCGGCGATGTCTGCTTTAAGGCACTAGCCTGGAACCTAACCTGCCGTATAAGTGGGGCCCTACTGTATATAATGACTAGACACTTTCCATCAACTGCAATTAGCACTTCAAAGCTCCAAGCTATGTGTGGGGGGGGGGACATCTAAATTTGCTGAGTCAGGGTAAGACAGCTGTCAAAATGACATACCATTACTCACCACCCCACACTGCCTGTCAACCTGTCAACACAAAAGGGGACCCATGTCTTCTTCTCCACAACCTCCTTCCTTTCCTTCATACCTACCTTCCTTTTTTCCTTCCTTTCTTTCTGCCTTCCTTTCTTACATATTTCCTTCCTTCCTTCCTTTCTTCTTTTGTTCCTTCCTTCCTCTCATCTCTTCCTTCCTTCCTTTCTCTCTTTTTCTTTCTTTCTTCCTTCCTTCTTCCTTTCCTTCCTTCCTCTCATCTCTTCCTTCCTTCCTCTCATCTTCTTTCCTTCATTCCTTCCTCACATCTCTTCCTTCCTTACTTTCTTTCTTCCTTCCTTCCTTCCTTCTGGTATCCTGGGCATTGCTTTCGGTCACAAACTCCTCAAAACCATGAAATTTATCTTCAGAGACACTACCGCTAGGCATGCTGAACAAGGACTACTGAAATGGTGTTCCCACAATGCACCAGTGGCTGCCCGATTTTTTATATACTGCGCACACTGACCACACAGACCCTTTCTCTCACATGTGGGCCTACCAGCTTTCTCCTGCTTGATTTGAGGCCGCTAGAATTTAGGCGTATAAATACATCCGAAACATTGGCTCGTAAGACGTATATATACGTCCGAAACAGTCAAAGGGTTAACAAAGTAATGCCCCTAAAAACTTGCTTAAACCAAAACTCATTAAAGGAAGTGCCTTAATACCAGCAAAGGACTCTTGATCAAAGGAGTTTGGAGCTACTCTACCCTTCATAAGATTGTATACTAAATTACCACCCATTCCTCAGACATTTGACAATGAGGACCTAGAAGTCATCAACCACAAAGACTACTGCTGTAAGACTACAATACAATCTTTAGTGTGTGCTACACCAGCCAACTTGAAAATGGCTTTTAGACATATGAATGGGATACAGTGGTGGTATAGTTTCCTAACTTTAACATATGGATAAGTTACTAAAAGACTTAAGATAAACTTCAAATAAGCCACCAAAATAAAAATAAACAGGAGTTACAAAGTGAAAAGCACTAATTGCCCTCACTGGTTAACAGGAGAAAAAGAGGAAGCATGACAACCATATATGAGATTATAAAATGAAAAAGAACATAAAATTTTGTATTATCGCCAACAGGGACAAGAGGCCATAACTCAAAACTAGACACACAATTGAAGGGATACTAGAAAGCTCTTCTTGTTCTTCTTTGGAAACAGTTGGTTTAGCACTTCTTTTGATTATAATAATAATAATAATTTGGAAACAGTGATAGAACAATACAATGAAATGATTACAAGAGGTATAAATGCTACCACCACTTGAAATTAAAAAAAAAAATCATATTACAGATGAAATGCCAAAGATGTGACACCAACTTAGCACTGTAGCTACAAATAGGTAATTAAACACACCACCAACACACTGTGGGAAGAATGTCAGGTGGGGGCACAAGCCAAATTAGAAAAGTGTGAGAGAGAGAAAGAGAGAGTGTGTGTGTGTGGGGGGGCACTAGGTCTAGTCTCTCCTGCTCCATGAGCTTTATCATATCTCTTCTTAAAGCTATGTATGGTACCTGCCTCCACTACCTCACTTTCCAGACTATTCCACTTCCTGACAACTATGGCTGAAGAAATACTTCCTAACATCCCTGTGACTCATCTGAGTTTCAACTTCCAATTGTGACCCCTTGTTGCTGTGTCCCATCTCTGGAACATCCTGTCTGTCCACCTTGTCGATTCCTCTCAGTATTTTATATGTCGTTAACATGTTCCCCGTCCTCCAGTGTCGTCAGGTCAAGTTCTCTTTAACCTCTCCTTGTAGGACATGCCCCTTAGCTCCGGGACTAGTCTCGTCGCAAACCTTTGCTCTTTCTCTAGTTTCCTGACATGCTTGGCCATATGAGGGTTCCAAACTGGAGCTGCATACTCCAATATTGGCCTGACGTACACGGTGTACAGGGTCCAAAATGACTCCTTACCGAGATGTCGGAATGCTATTCTTAGGTTCTCCAGTCACCCATATGCTGCAGCAGTTATTTGGTTGATGTGCGCCTCAGGAGATGTGCTCAGTATTATACACACTCCAAGATCCTTTTCCTTGAATAAGGTTTGTAGTCTTTGGCCCCCAAGACTGTACTCTGTGTGCGGTCTTCTTTGCCCTTCCCCGATCTTCATGACTTTGAACTTGGTGGGGGTTGAACTCCAGGAGCCATTTCTGGACCAGGCTTGCAACTTGTCCAGATCCCTCTGTAGTCCTGCCTCATCCTACTCCGACTGAATTCTCCTCGTTAACTTCACATCGTCTGCAAACAGGGATGCTTCTGAGTCTATTCCTTGTCATGTTATTCACATATACCAGGAACAGCAGCACTGGTCCTAGGACTGACCCCTGTGGAACTGGTAATCAACCACACAACAGCTTTTTGTTGGGTTATCAAAGGTTTAAGGTGGTTGGCTGTGGTTGATCCCCAGGCACAATACCATAGGTGAGGTAAGGATATATTAAGGAAAGGATGTAGTAAGAAGCTGGTTCTTGGTGGCCAGTCTTTGTTCATAGTGCTGGCTGTCTGCCCTACTATCCCAAAGACACAGAAAACAGGGATACTTGGTGTATCTGCCTTGAAGACCTAGTAGAAGAGCAATAACTTTTAAATCACCACAAATGAGAAAACTGATTCTGGTAGTACGTATTTGATTGCAGATACAGTGGACCCCCGGTGTTTGTGATTTATTCGTTCCAGAATGCTGTTCAAATGCTGTTACCAAACGAATTTATTCCCATAAGGAATAATGTAAATTAGACAAGTCCTTTTAGACCCCCAAATATACACTTACAAAAGCCCTTACAAAAATACACTTACATAATTGTTCGAGTTTGGAGCATCACGAACACCGGGGGTCCACTGTATTAGTGTCTTCATATTTGCGTAAGTTTTTGACATTTGGACACTGGCCAATTGTATTAGATTTAACATTTAATTCAATATAAGGTAAGCATTTTAATTGGTAATATACCACTTTCTCATTTACTTATGTTATATGAAAAAGGAAAAGCAACGTTTCCATATAACTTGACAACCTGATGTGATAAGAGATGAATAAAAAACACAATGAATCACTATTTTTCCATATATATACCAAAAGTGATACCATAGTCAATAAAAAAAATCATGCAGACCAGTGCAATGAGTGTACTGTATGTGTATTTTATCTCTCTGGGCTGCTTTAAGTATCGTATATTAAGTTTGGGATGGGGAGCCAGGGCTACCTACACCGGACTTCCTACAAATAAGTACTACTCACCTCTCGCCCTACATTAAGACTACAAATATTTTACAGTAAGTAATGAATGTACTGTGTATGTATTTTACTTTTTATTGTGTTTTTTAATGCCTAGTCCTATTACTAACTTAATATAAGTTAGTGTAAACTTATCTGGCATTTCTTCTTCTTTCAACACGTCGGCCGTTTCCCACCGAAGCGGGGTGGCCCAAAATGAAAAACGAAAGTTTCCCCTTTTACATTTTTAGTAATATATACAGGAGAAGGGGTTACTAGCCCCTTGCTCCTGGCATTTTAGTCGCTTCTTACGACACGCATGGCTTACGGAGGAAGAATTCTATTCCACTTCTCCATGAAGATAAGAGGAAATAAGAACAAGAACTAGTAAGAAAATAGAAGAAAACCCAGAGGGGTGTGTATATATATGCTTGTACATGAACGTGTAGTGTGACCTAAGTGTAAGTAGAAGTAGCAAGATGTACCTGAAATCTTGCATGTTTATGAGACAGAAAAAAGACACCAGCAATCCTACCATCATGTAAAACAATTACAGGCTTTTGTTTTACACTCACTTGGCAGGACGGTAGTACCTCCCTGGGTGGTTGCTGTCCACCAACCTACTACCTAGATTATCTGGCATTTATATGCATTTATAAGTGGAAAAAATGGCATTCTGCTTTCTGCAGATGTCTGCTTTCCAGCAGTAGCCTGGAACCTAACCTGCCGTACAAGTGGGGCCCTACTGTATAAGAAATAAAATCATGCATGTTAACATTGAAGTTCTAAATAAGTTTTCTCGATGTTTTATGTCTTACAGAAACATGGCTGTAAGTGTCTCCTTTCTTAAAAATTGGAACTATGTTTGCTGTCTTCCACACCTCAGGCAGTTGCCCTGTTTTACAGATTTACTGAAGACTGCTGCTAGCAGCATACACAGTTCCTCTGCTCCCTCTCTCAGGACTCATGGAAAAATGTTATCTGGGCCCACTACCTTCAAGGTATCTAGTTCACCTAGGAGTTTCTTCGCCTCCTTGGTTGTGTGCAGTGTGTTCAGCACTTGCTGATGTACCCTACCGCCTTGGTTTACTGGAAGCCTTTCTGTCTCCATTGTGAATACCTCTAAATCTTGTGCTGAGCTCTTCACATAATTCCAGGTCACTTTTGTGAGCTTCCCTACTTCCTTCCTCAGCCTGATTATCTGGTCCTCGAGTGTTGTTTCCTCCGGATGCGACTGTATAGCAACTTTGGTTCAGATTTGGCTTTTGATGTTATGTCATTCTCGTATTGCCGCTGGGCCTTTCTTTATCCACGCATATTCATTTCTGGTTCTTCGGCTCAACTCCTTGTTTTCTCGAGTCTTTTGCCTTCTATACTATTTACTATTTCCATGCTCTAGCACACTTGGCTTTGACATCTTTGCACCTCCAAGTAAACCACAGGCTCACTCTGGTCTTTGCATTGTTTCTGTTGCCCCTTGGTCTTAAAACCAGCCCGGGCAGAGGCGTGTTTTCACTGCTCAGCTAAGGTGTGCTCCATTTTCGTTTCAATCTTTGTGCAGCGACTATGACTTCAGTTTTTCATGACATTTTTTCAGTTTTTTTTTTTTTTACCCCAGCCCAGCAGCCCACCAGGCATTCCCCAAATGCCCATATGACCAGTCCGTTTCTGCTTTGGTATGAACTTCTCTGCTTCCCTGCATTTTGTGGTCATGTGTTCCATTATTTCATTTATGTGCTACCTTTCCCTTTAGCTCTCTTTTCCACTGCATCTCATTCAGGAATTGCCTCATACCTGTCTAATCCCTTTTTTAAAGTTTGCTGCTTCATTCTTCACAGTTAACTCTACAAGGTATTCGAAACCAAGGACCACGTGATCACTAGCATCAAGAGGCCTTTCATGCGTAATATCCCCTATGTCTGAACTGTTCGAGGTGAATACGAGGTCAAGCCTTGCTGGTACATGTTCTCTGCTCTCTTTCTCCCCGGTTGTGTCCCTAACATGTTGGTGCATGAGGGCTAGGATGCCTCCAGTATCTTAGCCCTCCACACTTCTGGTTCACCATGTGGCTCTAGGTTTTCTCAATCTCCTTGTGACTGAAATCCCCCAATGACGAGTAACTTTGCCCTACCCATGTGGCCCCTTCTGGCTACCTCAGCTAGTGTATCCACCATTGCTCTGTTGCTGTCATCATACTCTTGGTCTTTTGCTGTTCAATGGGTGAGGGGTTGGTGTGAGAAGTGGATAAGTGGGTGCATGAGAGGGTTGGTGTGAGAGGTGGGTATAAGTGTATGTTTGTGTGAGCATAGGTGGGTATGTACCTGGGTAGGTAGTTAGGTGGGTGAATGTGAGAAAGGGGGGCGAGTAGGTGAGTGAATGTGAGAGTACAGCTGTGTGAAGATAGTGGAGACAGATGAATGAACAGGAACATCTCTCCTGGGCTCCCACACCCACCCACCCACCTCCCTGCCTAATCAATCCCTCCACCCAACACAACGTAAATAATAAATCTACAGTACAGATCACTGACAATCTCGGCGAAAAAAAAAAAATGAAGAATGGAGAAGCCTTCCTTTGTGGCACTGAGCTAAGACTTCCACCGTCCTGTCTTTCCTCTTTGAAGGACTGTGTCCCTCACTGGCTGGTGGCTATCCATCCCCCACCAACCTCTTATCTTCCACCCCCATCTAACACTCGCAGATAACACAACGTAAATAATTTCACAGTCTTCCAAAAATGCAGTTCTTTATACATACAGTGACTACAGGTGAGTAACAATATGAATAACTGTAAAAATTATCAGATAAAAAAATATTTCAGTTATCATTAATAAAAACAACAAACAAAATCCAGGATTATGGACTTAATTCCATTTGTCCATTCCATGTCCGCCAACTTTTAGCTGAAATTGCAATATGTTAATGGTGGAAGAGGGTGGATGTGGGAGTGAATGAGGGGAGCGGATGTTTGTGGAATGAGTGAGTAAGACTACGGTTCTTGTGCTTTTGAAGGATGTGTGAATGAGGGTGGTAGCGATGGTGAATAGGGTGGTAGCGGATGGTAAATGAGGTGGTACGATGGTGAATGAGGGTGGTAGGCGGATGGTGAATTGAAGAGGGTGGTAGCGGATGGTGAATGAGGGTGGTAGCGGATGGTGAATGAGGGTGGTAGCGGGTGGTGAATGAGGGTGGTAGCGGATGGTGAATGAGGGTGGTAGCGGATGGTGAATGAGGGTGGTAGCGGATGGTGAATGAGGGTGGTAGCGGATGGTGAATGAGGTGGTACGGATGGTGAATGAGGGTGGTAGGGATGGTAATAGGGTGGTATGGTGGATGGGAGGTGACAGAGGTGGGTGGTGGCAGTGGTGGATGCAAGTAGATGGTAATTCAAATTCAAATTCTTATTTCTGGTAATATACAAGGTGGGGTGTACTTATAATTATACATTTTATGAAGTAGATATTACAAGATGGCCAATAATATGCCTAGGTATGCCTAGGCTTTTCAGGCAGTCTTATGATAGGTCTTACTCAATAGCGACACAATGATTATACAGATAGTAAGGTTAGGTAATTGTAGTGATTAACTAGGTTTACAAAATTGAGGTACTGGAATTTAAACATTTAAGAATTTAATAATTAGTTTAAGAATTTAACAATTAGTTTATATATTAATGGTAAAGGTGATGTATTGGCATAATACAGTTTCTATATTAGAGTGTCTTAGGCAAACTTATGACTAGCTTAAGAATTATGAAGCAACAGTTGTATTAATGGTGGATGGGGATGGATGGTGGGAAAGTGGTGGCGGCGGCAGTGTATGGTGGGTGGTGGTGGCAGTAGTGGGTTTGAGTCAAAAACAATTCAATGAAAATCAAAATTTTATTTCTTTGTTGTTATGCAGGTTTCTGCATGGCATTGTAATACGTATATATAGTGGAGAAGTGTGCCATAAATTTTATGAACTGACATAACTGTAAATCATAATGTATGAACTATGGATAAATATCACCCATAATTTTAGAAAAATACTAGGCATTTTGTGGGTACTGTAAAATAATTTAAACTGGGAAATGTAATGAAATCCTGCGGGATTTACTTTCCACATGTATGTGGATAGCATCGGTAAGCATGGGTGGCTTGTTTTGGGGAGTCATGTGGCAGCAGCATGGGTGAGAGAGGCTGGCCAGACGCCACCTAGTTAAGATAAGTTTTGTACTGTTGTACTCCTTTTGTTTATCCAACTCAAGCCATAGGCACTTTTATTGTTTACCAGTACGCTCCCCTGGGCTCTGATATGGTCGGGGCTTGGCGGGATAAGTGTGGACTGAGGAAATAGGATGAGATGGTCTTGGGTGGAGAGTAGGGGCCAGCGTCTATTGGGCACCGACCCCATAGGTACACATGTCTGTTTTGTGTGGACGCTCCAGTCGCCAGCTCCTTGTGTACTTTTATTGGGGTGTTTAGGCTAAGAGAAATATGAGGGTGTTCCCTGGAGAGTGTATTGTTATGGGGCTATAGGACCCAACATGTATTGATGTAATTAAGTAACATGAATACCTAATTATATTGAATTAATCAGAATTACTGCTTAAATGTCAAGAAGGGCAGGCTACTCTTTTAGACTAGAAGAAGCCGAGTTAAATCTGATTTTCTCAATAAAATAAGTTATAAATACACATTGAAATAAGTAGTTTATAAAGTTGCATGTCTCATTGTAAATAAATAAGATGTATTGTGGGTGCATATAGATTGTGCAAGGCGACAGTCTTGTGATTTTCATTGTTTTGTTTTGGAGTGGGAGGAGCTTAGAGACTCCTCCTTCCTTCTCTCTCACTTCCCAAGATGGCTGCAGGAAGCTAGTAATGGTGGCTCTCTCTTATCTTATTTTTGTTTTCTGGGCAGAATGTGTGTGCCAAGAGGTAAGAGGTGTGCTGTAGATCGATGTTACCATGATATTCTGTGATTTACAGTTTGTCAAGACACTGAGGGTTAAAGAAATGCTGAGGAAAAGTGTGTTAATTGTGACAAGTGGATCTTGTTTCTGCTATGGGTCGCATGTTGTGTATATGATTGGTGTAATGTACCTGTAAATACAACTTAATATAGAATTATTTCTATAATGGTGGTTTAAATAACCCAGTGAGAGGACTGGTGAAGGTTTCCAGATGCAGCAGAGAATCATGAGTGTAAGTATCAACCTAGCCTATAAGACCTTTAAGTAAAGTTAACCCCCACACTAGTACATGTAGGAGAACCTTGATGATAAAGTAAGGGAAAATAACATAACATGTATATATTGTTAATCTTAATAAATTTATATTTTCTTAGCTAGGAGTTTTGTGTAAACCCTCTGATAACCAACCCACTGGAGTAATAACTGCTGGTTTAGCACTTTCTGTTTTGACTGGGATAGCCTTAGGTGGCCTAAATTTACTTAAGAAATGTGTAACTTTTACCTTTGCCCTTGGACACAGGGTTGAGTCCCAGGGTATCCCACTTTCTGTGTAACATTTGTGTAATATGCAAACTGCAGTTTACATGTAATAAAGTATGTATGGTGGGTGGTGGTGTGTGGTGGGTGGTGTATGGTGGGTGGTAGCATTTGAGCTGTAATGTCGGCATACCTCTGGCAAGACAATAATGGAGTGAGTGATATTGAAAGTATTTCTTTCAAGTCATCTCACCTTGGTGGGAGACAAACCAGTGTTAAAAAAATAAACAATCATCTGTCAAAATTTATTAAAATTAAAGGTGTGTTGTTGAATTTCTAAACAATGAACTATGAAAGCAAATAAAAACCATATATATTTTTTTTTTGCTTAATTTGACTTTAACCTAGAAATTTGCAAATGCTAGTGGCAAGAAAATGGTGACCCTCTCAATAACCCGGTCATCTCAGGAGATCAAGTACAGTGGACCCTCGGTTTTCGTTCACCTCCAAACTCGAACAATTATGTAAGTGTATTTTTGTAAGAGCTTTTGTAAGTGTATTTTTGGGGTCTGAAATGACTAATCTAATTTACATTTGTCCTTATGGGAATAAATTCGTTCGGTAACGGCACTCAAACAGCATTCTGGAAAGAATTTTCAACGAAAACCGAGGGTCCACTGTATATGCTGACACACACACATCAAAATACAAAAGGAAGAATAATGACCTGAATAATAAACAAAAGGTGCATTAAAAATACAGTGCTGGAAGCTGGTTGATAACTAAGATAGTCATGTTATAGTACACTCAGTGGTAGCTGAGACACCCACGTTATGGTACATTCACTCAGTGGTAGCCGAGATAGCCATGTTATGGTACACTCAGTGGTAGCGAGACAAACATGTTATAGTACACTCAGTGTCTTAAGTAGTTGGGATAAACATTATGGAATGAAAAAGATAATGAAAAGGATAAAGATAAATATTAATATGATAAGGCAATAAGACAATAATGAAGAAAATTAACTCCTTATTTTTAGCATCTCGCTAAATATTACATTGCGGTTTCCAAGAATCTCATAATGTGAACTAGAAGGTAGCACCATAATACACAAATTATTGTACACATCTTAAGAAGGTTAATGATATACAGTGGACCCCTGCTATTCGAACGGCTCGGCAATAGAACATATCGTCATTAGAACAAGAAAATCGATATCGCCATGCGAACAAAATATCACAATTCAAACAAGTGCGTCCGAGACCTGTCCGCCCAGGCACTTGGGTGCCTCAATGCGCAGGCGTGGAGAGCCAGTCCCGCGTTGTTTACACTCTAGAGAACAATACCCTGCACGCTCATCCAGACATTTCACACTTAATAATAATGGTTTGGAGTTTGTTCATTAAGTGCAAGGCAGTGGGAGAGGCGGTGGTGGGAGAGGCGGTGGTGGGAGAGGCAGTCTTAATGTAGAGTGCGAGGTGAGTAAACAAGATTAAATGAAGGTTCTGGAGTTTTGTAAACAAACCAGTTGTTGTTGCTGTTACCAGCCTAACACGTATGATTTCTGTTCACTCCGTGAAGCCGACTGGAAGTGATCTAATGCAGTTAGCATTACAAACTCCGTTTTCTCTTAAACTAACACGTCTGAAGGAGGAAAGAATGGGAAGATGTTTTCATAGCTGGTCCAAGTATGCCCGCTACCACCATCCTCCCCAACCACCACATTTGTAATGACATTTTTTTTTTTTATTAACACATCGGCCGATTCCCACCAAGGCAGGGTGGCCCGAAAAAGAAAAACTTTCATCATCATTCACTCCATCACTGTCTTGCCAGAAGGGTGCTTTACACTACAGTTATAAAACTGCAACATTAACACCCTCCTTCAGAGTGCCGGCACTGTACTTCCCATCTCCAGAACTCAAGTCCGGCCTGCCGGTTTCCCTGAATCCTTCATAAATGTTACTTTGCTCACACTCCAACAGCACGTCAAGTATTAAAACCATATGCCTCCATTCACTCCTATCAAATACGCTCACACATGCTTGCTGGAAGTCCAAGCCCTCGCACACAAAACTTCCTTTACCCTCCCTCCAACCTTTCCTAGGCCGACCCCTACCCCGCCTTCCCTCCACTACAGATTTATACACTCTCGAAGTCACTCTGTCTCGTTCCATTCTCTCTACATGTCCAAACCACCTCAACAACCCCTCCTCAGCTCTCTGGACAATCGTTTGGTAATCCCGCACCTCCTCCTAATTTCCAAACTCCGAATTCTCTGCATTATATTCACACCACACATTGACCTCAGACATGACATCTCCACTGCCTCCAGCCTTCTCCTCGTTGCAACATTCATCACCCATGCTTCACACCCATATAAGAGCGTTGGTATAACTATACTCTCATACATTCCCTCTTTACTTCCATGGACAAGGTTCTTTGTCTCCACAGACTCCGAAGTGCTCCACTCACCCTTTTCCCTCATCAATTCTATGATTCACCTCATCCTTCATAGACCCATCCGCCGACATGTCCACTCCCAAATATCTGAATACATTCACCTCCTCCATACTCTCTCCCTCCAATCTGATATCCAATCTTTCATCACCTATTCATTTTGTTATCCTCATCACCTTACTCTTTCCTATATTCACTTTCAATTTTCTTCTTTTACACACACTACCAAATTCATCCACCAACCTCTGCAGCTTCTCTTCAGAATCTCCCAAAAGCACAGTGTCATCAGCAAAAAGCAACTGTGACAACTCCCACTTTGTATTTGATTCTTTATCTTTTAGCCCAACACCTCTTGCCAAGACCCTCGCATTCACTTCTCTTACAACCCCATCTATAAATATATTGAACAACCACGGTGACATCACACATCTTTGTCTAAGGCCCACTTTTACTGGGAAATAGTCCCCTTCCCTCCTACACACTCTAACCTGAGCCTCACTATCCTCATAAAAACTCTTCACTGCTTTCAGTAACCTTCCTCCTATTCCATACACCTGCAACATCTGCCACATTGCCCCCCTATCTACCCTATCATACGCCTTTTCCAAATCCATAAATGCCACAAAAACATCTTTACCCTTATCCAAATACTGTTCACCTATATGTTTCACTGTAAACACTTGGTCTACACACCCCCTACCTTTCCTAAAGCCCCCTTGTTCATCTGCTATCCTGCTTTCTGTTTTACTCTTAATTCTTTCAATAATAACTACCATACACTTTACCAGGTACACTCAACAGACTTATTCCCCTATAATTTTTGCACTCTCTTTTGTCCCCTTTGCCTTTATACAAAGGAACAATACACGCTCTCTGCCAATCCTAGGTACCTTACCCTCTTCCATACATTTATTAAATAATAGCACCAACCACTCCAAAATTATATCCCCACCTGCTTTTAACATTTCTATCTTTATCCCATCAATCCCAGCTGCCTTACCCCCTTTCATTCTACCCACTGCCTCACGAACTTCCTCTACACCCACAACTGGCTCTTCCACACTCCTACAAGATGTTATTCCTCCTTGCCCTACACACGAAATCACAGCTTCCCTGTCTTCATCAACATTTAACAAATCCTCAAAATATTCTCTCCATCTTCCCGATACCTCTAACTCTCCATTTAATAACTCTCCTCTCCTATTTTTAACTGTCAAATCCATTTGTTCTCTAGGCTTCCTCAACTTATTAATCTCATTCCAAAACTTTTTCTTATTTTCAACAAAATTTGCTGATAACATCTCACCCACTCTCTCATCTGCTCTCTTTTACATTGCTTCACCACTCTTTTAACCTCTCTTTTCTCTCCATATACTCTTCCCTCCTTGCATCACTTCTACTTTGTAAAAACCTCTCATATGCTAACTTTTTCTCCTTACTACTGTCTTTACATCATCATTCCACCAATCGCTCATCTTCCCTCCCGCACCCACTCGCCTGTAACCACAAACTTCTGCTGAACACTCTAACACTACATTTTTAAATCTACCCCATACATTTTCGACCCCATTGCCTACACTCTCACTAGCCCATCTATCCTCCAATAGTTGTTTATATCTTACCCTAACTGCCTCCTCTTTTAGTTTATAAACCTTCACCTCTCTTTACTTACTGATTCTATTTTCCTTGTATCCCATCTACCTTTTACTCCCACTGTAGCTATAACTAAAAAGTGATCTGATATATCTGTAGCCCCTCTATAAACATGTACATCCTGAAGTCTACTCAACAGTCTTTTATCTACCAATACATAGTCCAACAAACTACTGTCATTACGCCCTACATCATATCTTGTATACTTATTTATCCTCTTTTTCTTAAAATATGTATTACCTATAACTAAACCCCTTTCTATACAAAGTTCAATCAAAGGGCTCCCATTATCATTTACACCTGGCACCCCAAACTTACCTACTACACCTCTCTGCATGTTTCTCCCACTTTAGCATTTAGGTCCCCTACCACAATTACTCTCTCATTTGGTTCAAAAGTTCCTATACATTTGCTTAACATCTCCCAAAATCTCTCTCTCTCCTCTACACTCCTCTCTTCTCCAGGTGCATACACGCTTATTATGACCCACTTTTCGCATCCGACCCTTATTTTAATCCACATAATCCTTGAATTTACACATTTATATTCCCTCTTTTCCTTCCATAACTGATCCTTCAACATTATTGCTACCCCTTCCTTAGCTCTAACTCTCTCAGATACTCCTGACTTTATCCCATTTATTTCTCCCACTGAAACTCGCCTACCCCTTCAGCTTTGTTTCGCTTAGGCCAGGACATCCAACTTCTTTTCATTCATAACATCGGCAATCATCTCTTTCTTATCATCCGCACTACATCCACGCACATTCAGACAACCCAATTTTATAAAGTTTTTCTTCTTCTCGTTTTTAGTAGATTTGTACAGGAGAAGGGGTTACTAGCCCATTGCTCCCGGCATCTTAGTCGCCTCATACGACACGCATGGCTTACGGAGGAAAGATTCTTTTCCACTTCCCCATGGACAATAGAGAAAATAAAAAGAACAAGAGCTATTAAGAAAAAGAAGAAAAACCTAGATGTGTGTATGTATATATATATATGCATGTGTATGCCAGTGTAGTGTGACCTAAAGTGTAAGTAGAAGTAGCTAGATATACCTGTTTTCCAGCGTGTTTATGAGACAGAAAAAAGACACCAGCAATCCTACCATCATGTAAAACAGTTTCAGGTTTCTGTTTCACAGTCACCTGGCAGGACGGTAGTACCTCCCTGGGTGGTTGCTGTCTACCAACCTACTACTTGTAATGACATACATGTACATATTTTATCCATTCTAGAGTGTATATCAGGTTTTTATGTTATTTATATTGTTTATTATGTCATATTAGATGAATTGTGATAGATAAATAAGCTGTCGAGTTGATAATAGCTTCATAGTGAAGTACTACAGTGGACCCCCGAGTTTCGTAAAAACTTCACTCCTGAAGTCTGCTCAAGTGCCATTACCGAACGAATTTACTCCCTTAAGGAAAAATGTCACGTAGGTTAGTCTATTTCAGACCCCCAAAAATACTTTTCCACAAGCACTTAAAATATTATACTTACATAAATGTACGATTTCCGGGGTTTACGAAACTCGGGGGTCCACTGTATTTTGTCATGTCTCCTGACAGCAAGAACGGATTATACTTCCATTATTTCTAATGGGAAATATTAAATCGCCTTTCGAACATTTCGTGTTAAGAACAAGCTCCTGGAACGGATTATGTTCGAATAACGAGGGTCCACTGTAACTGATATGACTGCCTCGTCCCACGAGCCTTGGTACGGTGGCCTCAGTACAACGGCCCCAGAATGACTCAAAATGGGAAAAATCCACTACGTAAATTGTGTTTTAACTCCTTTATTTTCAACATTTATTAGGGTATATCTGTGACCTGTGTGCACTGTTCAGTACTATATTAGGTATATAGAAGGATACTTTAGTTCTTCTGTTGGCTATTTTTTTTTTAAATTTTTCTAATTTAATGGACATGTGGATGATAGTCCTTTATATCTAGGGTTTACTGTACCATGGAATAAATGGAAAAACACTTTCAAAAATGGTATGCTCAGTATTACAAAATTAAAGCTCAGTATTACAAAAGTAAAGCTCAGTATTACAAAAGTAAAGCTCAGTATTACAAAAGTAAAGCTCAGTATTACAAAAGTAAAGCTCAGTATTACAAAAGTAAAGCTCAGTATTACAAAAGTAAAGCTCAGTATTACAAAAGTAAAGCTCAGTATTACAAAAGTAAAGCTCAGTATTACAAAAGTAAAGCTTAGTATTACAAAAGTAAAGCTCAGTATTACAAAAGTAAAGCTCAGTATTACAAAAGTAAAGCTCAGTATTACAAAAGTAAAGCTCAGTATTACAAAAGTAAAGCTCAGTATTACAAAAGTAAAGCTCAGTATTACAAAAGTAAAGCTCAGTATTACTAAAGTAATGCTCAGTATTACAAAAGTAATGCTCAGTATTACAAAAGTAATGCTCAGTATTAAAGAAATCAATGGTTTACACTTTTCAATACAAAATATATGGCTAATATTGGGTGCTGTTACCTGTGTAAGCTCCTTGGCGATTTCAATAAACAGTTTCTCTACATTGTCAGCTTCTTTAGCAGAAGTCTCAATGAAATACATGTTGTGGCGGTGGGCAAACTCTTCACCCACGTGTGTGGGAAGCTCTCGATCTTCTCGGTCTGTTTTGTTTCCTAATGTTGAGCAAATGTTAGTTGGTTAATAGTCTAATGAAAATGAATTATCCTCTAGGACAGTGCTTCTCAAACTAACTGATGTGGCAGACTGGCAATTTGTTTTTCAGAGTACCAGGGATTGGTATTGGATTGCCAACTTTGGAATATCAAAATAAGACTATGTATTTGGAAGATTATACATTTTCCTTGAAGATATTAAAAAAAAAAAATTGCATTCTCTTATGAAAACCATAGCAATAATAGTTATTTAACATTCATTTTAAAATGCCTAACCATGACTAGTGTGAAAAGTTAGCCCGTTCTTATTTACTGTAGCTGGTTGCAAACCAGTGATGCTGCGGACTGGTGATTAGCAGCCTATGGCCCAGTAGCAGTTCACAGACTACCACTTTGAGAATTATTTATTATTATTATAATCAAATAAGCTAAACCACAGGGTTATACAGCGACCACTTTGAGAAACATTGCTCCAGGATATAAAAAAATTCACGAGATTCACATTGGTATTTGAGTATATCTGAATCTCGTGAGGCTTTGTCAACTCATGCACTAACACCCAATATTTTATGTAGAGCAAGGGTAAAACAGATTATTACTTTTAATTATCATTATTAAAGCCATGTTAGTATTACAATGCAATTATTAAATGGTATGAAAGAGCATCTACTAGTGGCATACAATTTTTAGTATAGTGTACTTGTAATACATATCAGTTATGTTAGTAATACAGTAAATTAATTGTGTGAAGGAAGCTTTCTCACCTGCTACCAACTGTAAAAGAATATATTAATTTAAAAATATACATACTGTATTAAAATAAATTAATTTTAAATAATCACATCTGAATTAACATTAAAAATGTTCCTTATATATGAAATAAAATGAACATATATTATGCTATTTTTTCAGTGAAGCAAAGTACAAAAAACAGCAATTTATTGTATAGATAATGAACCTTGCTTACTTAACAGATAATGACAAGCTATGTACCAGGTATGAGCACAGGAAAAGCTGCCCCTTCATATAGAGAGAGAATGGAAAAGACAGTAGAACATGCATGAGAGCCTCCACATACATGCTCCATGCAACTAGCCATTCTAAATTTACTCAATCCCACACATTTTTTGTTCTACTGTGACAAGCCTTATCACCCCCTCTAGCCTCTTCCCATACACACAATGAAATTGGCAAATACTAAACGTGACAAATAATTTTAAATTTTGTCAGTGAACTGCATTTTAACCCTTAAACGGTCCAAACATATATAGTATACGTTCGCTCGCCCAGTGCCCCGAATAGTATTTTGAAAAAAAAAAATAAAAATAAAATAAAGAGCACATTTTTTTTTTAAGTGTTATAGGATAAAAAATTTTTTAGGGTCAGTACTTACCAAGATATGAGGCAGAGAAGTTGGCACTGGATGCTCACCTGACAGCAACAGGAGTCCTGCCACTTGCAGAATTTTTGCCGATATACCTTTTTTTATCTTTTTTTTTTTATTATTTTATATAATTTTTATGTTCTGATAATTACAATTTATAGTAGTTCTTGTTCTGACACTAATATTAGGTACTGAAATTGTACTCAAATAATAATAATAATGATATCAGTCCAGTAATTACAGTGATGACATTTGATGAGCTTACATTGATTCCCTTTATTTGTTACACAAACCTGTCTGTATCTGTATCTGTATCTGTCTGTCTGTCTGTCTTTCTGTCTACCTGTGTGTCGTCTCCTTTCTGTCTGCTTGTCTCAGAGTAGCTCAAACCAACTGGTATTATGCAGATCACAAGCACATTATATCACTTTGTATTGATTTTTTAGTTATCCTAGGTAATTTACACTATGTATAATTGTATTTACGTATGTGTTCCTGTGAGCTAGAGACAGATAGAGACAGACAGATACAGAAGACAGATACAGAACAGATAGACAGCCAATCAGGTGCCCAGCTGACCAGCCAGGTGGCCAGGCAGGCAGCCAGCCTGCCGACATCACTTTCCACTTAAAAGGGGAGTGTTAATATGACATGACATCAGTGAATCCTTGGTGTTTGCCACGCTGTTTGCTCTAGCTGGCGCTCAATTTAACTGGTGCTCCCACAAGGCATTAAGTGGTCCCAGATTTTTAATATGGCGCACACCAGTGTTAAGACCCATTCTATGCTGACCAGGCATCTCGGACTAATCATGCCAAATTTGGAGGCAGGAAAAAATAAAACGTATATATACGTTTGGGGCAGTAGCAGTACTAACGTATACACGTACTATATACGTTTGGACCGTTTAAGGGTTAAGGAAAAGATGCAGAAATCTTCATATTCCATTTGAATATAGGTGTAACAAGGATCAAAAGATGCAACTCTGAAAGTACAGTAGACCGTCATTTAACACGGTTTTGTTTGGTACATTTTGGTTATAGCACTATTGAAGAATTGCGGCATATTTTGTATAACCCTTCTTAAAATTAACTTACACGGTTCAGTTTGTGGGACGGGAAAAAATTTGGAGCGCGCATTGCCCGTGGGATACACTCTGCCTGGCTGTGGATTAGACCATTGAATCAATGGGGAGACCTACCGCCATTCCCCACCACACTCCACCACTCCCACCACCCTTGTCCCAGCTGGTTCATTCGCGTGTTTATTTTTTGTTTGTGGATTGAGTTTAGATCTTTTATCTGCCATATCTTAAATCTGCCAAGCAATCATGGCACCCAGTAGGCATAAAAGTGTTGCTGAAAGTGGCAAGAAAAGGTTTAAGCGTTTAAGTCTAGGAGTTACGAAGAAAAAATCGAGATATTAGACAAGCTTAAGAGTGGATCACGTGTGGTGAATCTAGTGAGGGCCTATGGCCTTAATGAAGCATCAGTTCGTACAATTAAAAAGAATGAGGCGAATATACGAGCTTGTGTAATGAATAACCCAAGATGTCATCTCATGAAAAGAATGACACTGATCACAACAAGTAAATAAAACTGAAAATTTGTTGCTCGAGTGGATCAAACAAAAAACAAAAAAAGGTGCACCACTGACTGACTTGACTGATTTAAAGTTAGACTTTTTCATGGAGGAGAACCCTGACAAATCTAGAAGCAGTGCTCTGAAACTGTGTCTAGAGCAGCTGATACCTTAATGTCAGCTGTGTAATGTACTGCAGGGTAAAATAGCTCAGAAATCCAATACGTACAGAATTTATGCACACT
>WNWK01031639.1:0-22564 GCA_009830355.1 Cherax destructor
CCCAGGGCAGCAGGGGTTTAGAACAGGCCGCCCTGTCTGTCCCAACTATACCACTACGACAAGGTCCTGGATGTTTAGAAGACAAACAGAATGCAGTGTAAAAACACAGATTTGCAAAAGTCTTTGACAAGGTGACCATGGGGGATAGCACACAAAATGCGTGATAAAGGAAAAAGAAAAGTTGGTAGATGGATCTAAAATTTTCCCTAACAAGTAGAACACAAAGAGTAGTAGTCAACAGAGTAAAGTCTGAGGTGGCTAGGTAAAAAGTTTTTGTTCCTCATCCTCATATGGGACATAGACAGGATATAAGCCACATTCCGTGCTTCCCTTTTGCAGATGACACCCGAATCTGCATGACAGTGTCCACCTTGAAGACACTGAAAGACCCAAGCAAACATCAACCAAATTTTTAAATGGGCCCAGAAAACAATATAAGTTCAATGATGAGAAATTCAATTACCCGACATGGAAAACGTAAAAAATTAAATTTTAAATTTGGGAGAAAAAAAATTTCCCAACCCACAATAGAGCGAAAACTAATGTCAAAGACCTGTGAGTGATCATGTCAGAGGATCTCCCCTTTAAAGGCCCAAAAACATTTAAATCCATCTGTAAAAAAAATGACAGGATGGATAATAAACCTTCAAAACCAGGGATGCCAACCCATGATGACATCTTCAGGTCGCTTGTTCTATCTAGGCTGGAATATTGTGCACCTAACTGCCCCTTTTCGGCAGGTGAAATTGTACCTAGAAAATGTGCAGAGAACTTTCATGGCACACATAACTCATAAACCACCTCAATTACTGGGAATGTTGAATTTCCCTAAACCTGTATCCCTGAATGCAGGCGGGAGAGATACATTATTAAAACATTTGGGGAAAATCCTAGAGGATTAGTAAAAAAGTTGTTCAGAAAATCCCTCCTTAAAAAGAAAAAGACTCGGAGATGATGCAACACCCCCCAATAAAAGAAAGGGGGCCACAAATGTTAAAGACAACACATAGTGCGGGGCCCCAAAACTGTTCAACTGCCTCCCAGCATACATAAGGGGAACCAGTAGACCCCTGGCTTCTTCAAGCAGGACTGGACAGGCATCTAAAGTGGTACCTGACCAGCCAGGCTGTGGTTGTCGTTGGACTGGGGGCCCCAGCAGTACACCTGGTTGATCAGGCCCTGACCCACATGAGGCCTGGTCAAGCCCGGGCTGGGGGGCGTTGACCCCCGGAACTCTCCCCAGGAAACTTTCCGATATCTGTCCATAGTTCCACATCCTTATTGCTGAATCAGAAAACCTTTCTAGATGGATGTCTTTTTTTGGATGCAGTGTTTTTCTTGGGGGAGACATAATGTTTTGTAAAAAGGGTTTTGATTCTGGTTTTTTTTCCCCAAGAGTCTTTTCAATGCCCCCTCAGGTATACTGTACTGCCATCCTGCCTTTTATCCTACTTGCAAATGGGTACAACAAAAACCTGATTTCCACTTTTCCTTTCTGTTTGCACTAGTGGTGGGGTGTTGAGGGTCAATGCATGGGTATGGGGGATGTATTTAATAGGAGACCCCAAAAAAATTTAAAAAACATTTATGGTGTATAACATCAGACTTTTCAAATTCAGGTACTTTTCCCGGAGCACCGCACATACACAAGTCGGGAGCATGTGTTTTTCCCTGAGGTAGGGTTATTGTAGTGTGGTGTATTGGTGTTAATATGGTGGTTTTGGGGGGCCTGTGTATTTGCCTGGTAACCATCCCAGACGTTTTTAACACATTCCCGGGGTACATGGCACTTCTCATGCGGGCCACTTTTTATTTTAAAAACACTTCCATTATGTTCAGTCACTGTCCTCGAGTCATTTCACTGACAACTGAGATTCACTAAGTCTTTCCACTATGTATCGGATCCTTGTCATTTCATTATAAGTGGTAATCAAATTTTTGTGTGTACATTTTCACATTCAACACCAGGACGGAATTACACTGCCACACTTTACTATTTTTTTTTTATTTTATCATAAATATTATAGGCTCTTAATTTCTGTATTTCAACGAAATTTAATGCCCAGTACATTCACTTAGCTTCCATTTTTAAGTCATCAGTTATTCCACATAATTAACCTTCACACCACGAACCCCCTAAAACAGATACCCATCATCCATTCCCAAATGTTTATTAATAGGGTACAATAATAATAATTGCAAAAAATTTAGGGACTAAAGCAAACTGTCAAGCAATGTCCCTATAGTGATAATTTTGAGTAGCTTTAAAAATAGGTTACATAAGTAAATGAGTGGCTAAAGTCTTGAAATGGGGGTTTTTTATTCTTATGTTAACGTTCTGAATATGTGGAGAGGTAGAGGGTATAGGGTATCGGGGGATAGATATCAGGGACACTACTGGCTGATACACACCCCCTTATTGCTAGTTTCCCTATGCCCCTGTCTTATGCGTTCTTTCAACCCCCTAACACGTCACTTTTTTTTTCCCTTCATCTCCTTGTCAGTGTCTTCATCTTTTCCCCATTTCTGAGATGAGCTTGGATGGGTGCACTTCAGCTATCCGCACATCTGAAACAAAACAAAAAGGTGGATTAAAATACCCACACAATGGCTTCCTTCACACTGCCAGTAATTACGGGGAGCTGCCCCACTGGGGTTTCCCTGCAGTCACCAGTCTCCTGCCCCCCTCCCCACACCCCACCCAAAGCTGTAACCATTACTCTGCTCTCTGATGGAGATATCTTCATACAAATTCCATTTCTCCTGGTAGGGGATAGGCCATCTTGAGAGATGTTAATTCGGAGTATTAGAAGTCCAATTCTTCGGGAACGCCCCCTTTGAATTTCACGCAGTTCTTGAAATTTTAAAGAATTCAGTGCCCTATGAAGCTGGGATGGGGGCCTACACAGATGACAGCAAGGAAATGAGTGAGCTACTAAAGTCCCAATATGACTCGGTTTTTGGAGGGTAACCAGAATGGGGTCGAAGACCTAAATGAATTTTTTTTAAAAAGAATTTGGTGGCACACACCTATCTGAATTTTCCTGACCGAATGACTTTGAAAAAGGAAAAAAAACCCTGGCCTCCGCCCCGGGCCCCGACTCATGGAACCCGTGTTCATCAAGAACTGCAAAAGCCCCCCCGGGTTATGACCCCCGTGGTTTAGCCTTTTTTTTAAAATTATAATATAAAAATTTAAAGCAAAAGCCCCCATCACATGCTTTTAACATCCTATGGGGAGGGGGCATGGGAAAGGGGGCCCCGCAGTTACTAAAAAAAACAGACATAGCCCCACTCCACAAAGGGGGAGTAAAGCAATAGCAAAAAACTACAGACCAATTGCCTAACGTCCCATATCATAAAAATCTTTGAAAGGGGTTTTAAGAAGCAAAATCGCACCATCTAGGGTACCCCTCAATTAGACAACCCAGGGCAGCATTTTTGGCGGGCCCCGTTCTTTCCCCAAATACTGGGCCACTACGACAAGGTCCTGGGTGCTCTGAAGACAACAGAATGCAGATGTTATATACACAGACTTTGCAAAAGCCTTTTTCAAGTGGAATGGGAAAAACAACAAAATGCGGGTAAAGGGAAAAAGGAAAAGTTGGCAGATGGATCTATAATTTCCCAACAAAAGAACACAAAAGTGTAGTCAAAAAGTAAAGTCTGGGGGACATGGTAAAAAGCTCTTTTCCACAAGGCACATTTTGCTCCCATTTTTTCCTATCCTCATATCGGACATAGACGGGGGGGGTAACAAAGGGGCTATAAATATGAAATTTTTCTGAACATATAAAATTTCCCCAAAAAAAATTTTTTTTCCCATATAAAGAAATTAGATCAAGTAAAACCCCAAAGGGGGGATGAAAAATTGGCCCCCAAATATCTTTTGGGGGCAGAAAAAAGGAATTTATAGGCGCAAAAAAGAGGGGGGGTCATCTTATAAATCAGTATGGGGGACATTTAAGGGGGTTTAAAAAGGGGAAAAAAAAAAAGTAAACGGGACTATTTTAATTTTTGGGGGGGAAAAAAAACCCCCCCAAAAATTTTTTTTTCCAGGTTTATAGAAAAAAAGGGGAAAGGGAACCCCCCCAAAAATCTTGGGCTTTTTTACTGACAAGGAAAAATGATATGTGCTCTTTTTTTAATCATTATTTTCTCTCGGTTTTCACCGGAAGACATTAATTATCCCAAATTTTGGTAAAAGTTGGGGGAAGAAATAAATTATGTAATATCACAGTACAAAACGAAATGGTTTAAAAAAGTAGACCGACTGAAAAAAAATAAATCCCCGGGTTTTTGATAAATTTTTTTGGGGAAGGGTTTTTGGGGAATGCAAATGGAACTCTGGAAAACAACTTTTTTCTTATCTCTTCAAACAATTTAGTGTCTGATATGGGGAAGATGGCTAATGTTATTCCTTTTTTTAAAAGGGGGGGACAAGTCCCCCCGCCCAAATTCCCCCCAATAAGCCTGACTTCAATTTGGAAAAATTCTAAAGCCCAATATGTTTTAAATTTTAAAAAAGCCATCGGGATAAAAAAAATTTTGATTAAGTCCCTTAACGGATTCGGGGGGGCTTTTCCTGCCTAACTAATTTTTTAAACTTTCTTCCGAAAAGTTTTTTGAGGCGGGTTTGATCCGATAAAAAAATTTGATATTGTTTTTTAGATTTTAGAAAGGGGTTTTTGATAATTAACATCAGAGACGGGTTAAAAAAAGGCAGCTAAAGGGATTAGGGAAAAGTTTTGGGCAGGGAAATCAAGTCATGGCTAAAGAACAGGAAGCAAAAGTGTGCTTTGGGGGAAAAAATCCAAAAGGGGGGTCTGTAAAAGTGGCTTTTCCCCGGGGGGGGGTTGGCCCCTTGTTGTTTATAATATATTTTGGGGCCTTGACGGGGGGAAATTTCTAGTGATATGAAAATTCGCCGACGACTCGAAGATGGTAGGGTAATTGATTCAAACGTAGATGTCATGGGGAAAAAAGGGGGATTTAGACAAACCCCTTAAAATTTTTGGAAGAAAAATGGGATGCAGTTCAATGTGGATAAAAAAAAGGTTCTGAAAATTTTGGGGGGGTCCCTAACCCAACCTTTTTTAAGTTAAATAATGTAGGGTTTTTGCCCTTCAGTTTTTTAAAAACGGGGGGGTTTTGGGAAGCAGCCCAAACCAAAAAGAGCAGTGCATAACGTGTAATAAGGCAAATAGATTACTGGGTTTTATAAAAGTGTGGGGGCAGAAGTCCAGCGGTTTTTATTACAGCTTTATATATCTTGTGGGGGCCCCCCCTAGATTATGAGCCAGTTCTTTTCCCTATTACAGAATGGATATAAATTTGTCAGAAAACATTAAACTCAATGACTAAATTTTAAAAAATAGCATTAGGGAAAACTTCCTATGAAGATAGATTGAAGACCCCTTTAAAAATTGGGGGTTTTTTTGTAAAGAAAAGAATGAGGGGCATGATCGAGGTACAAATGGGGAAAAAGGGGATTAACAAAAAAGGGGGGGTAAATAAGGTCTTGAGGATATCTCCCAAAAAAACCGCAATAATGGATTAATTAGATAAGTTTAGATTTAGAAAGGTATAAAATTTGGTTTGGAAAAGGGGGTTGATGAGTGGAAAGTCTCCAGAGGGTTTTGGCTGGACCTTGGGTAGTTTTTAAATTTGGGTGGATAAATTTGGGTGAGAGGGGGTTTGGGTTTGAGGGGACTTGCACAGGGGTAAATAAATTACCAAAGTTTTTTTGGTAATTTTAAAAATTTTGAAAAAATTCTGTTAGTGGGAGGATTGTGAAGGACCTGCCTTGTTTTAACAGGCCGCGCAGTGTTCCTCCTTTTTTGTTCTTTTTAGTGCAGAGAACCTTCCGGGCCCATAACTGCGATAAACCACCTCAATTACTGGGAAGCTTGAAGTTTTTAAAACCCGTACTCCCTAGAACGAGGGGGAAAAAACATTATTTAAAAAACTTGGAAAAAGGGGGTTTAAATTAAAAATTACAAGAGAGTCCCCCCCAAAAAAAGATCCAGACTAAAAAACCCCCCCAAAAAAAGCGGGGGGCCACAAGCACGTTGAAACAACACAAAAAGTGTCAGGGCCCAAAACTGTTCAATCCTCCCAACTCATAAGGGGGGCGAGACCCTGGCTGTCTTCAAACGGCACGAAAAGGTCCTAAGTGGGGACGTGGACTGCGTGCGCCAGCAAAAAGCCTGGTTTATCGGCCCGATCCACAAGAGGCCTGGTCACAAACCGGGCCGCGGGGGGTTGACCCCGGTCTCTCTCCGGTAAAAGATGGGGGTCACTACCACACGATGGCAGGTCACTACTCACACATGGGGGGTCACTCCCCACGTGGAGGGCCTACCCACGATGGCGGTCACACTCCCCCGATGGCGGTCACTACTTTTCGGGTTTAGGGGTTTAATCTGTGCTCCAGTTCCCTGAATTGAGCCTGAATACCCAACCATCCTATCCCCCCACAAAACCTTTTATTCACTACGGGTGTAACGCTCCCCCCTGATTTAAAAATAACTCTCCCGGGGAAACGCCCCACACTAACCCCAATCACCTATCCCAGTCCCGCCAGACATGCAACAAACATAAAGGGAAGGGTAACCCCGGGAACAGACGATAGGTGAATGTGGTAAACAAAAGCAGGTAGATGATTTTTTAAAAAAGTGATGAGTATAGAGAACGATTAGCAAATATCAACCCAGATATTGTAGTTTTCATACCGACAAAAATAACTGAAAGCAAGGGGCAATGGGACCTGACAAAATGTCAACATGGGTACTGCAAGAGGAAGCAGGAACACGGGAACCAATAGCTAGAATCAACATCAAGAAGGAATATGGGACAGTTGCCAGAGATCTGGGTTGTCCAGTAGGGAATCGACAGCATTTTTGGCCCTCTTGTCCCCCCAAAAACAACAAGAACATTGTGGAAAAATTTTTCTCCGGGAAATTTGGGGGGGAGTCAGCCCTTTCAGCCCCCTGGGGGACTCACCCCCAAGGGCTGATATTTTTTCTTGTTTTTGTTTTTATAAAAATTGGCTTACCAGAGCAGAGCGTGGTCATGTGCGCTGCCTCGGGGGAGTGATGTTAGTATAATACGAGTCACAGTGAAGGGGAAAATGACTTTTACCGTAGCGGGAAAAAAAAAAACCTGCATCACTTTATACACATGGGGACAATAATGAACTCTCAGTGAGCGAGACGTATCAAGAAATCAAGTATCTTGTGTTAACCCAAATTTTCAGTGTTAAGCAAGTTTGGGAAATTTTGCTGAGGTCAGTGATATAGGGCCCCCACCAAGGGGCGAGGGCCCCCCGGGCAGATTTCATGAAGAAACGGTGCAAGGGGGCATGTTATGAATGCATTGACCTTAACAAAGGAACTATAACAGTGCGTCCCTCAAACATGGACAATCTCACCAATCACAGTAGAAAGATTACAGAGATACAGAGATGTGTGCTCAGCTTCTTGCAAGGACATTACTTTAACAACAGACTAATCTTGAAGAACAGTTTATTTAAACCTTTTGGAGTGTTCCCAAATTTTCCCCAGGGAGTGAAAGACAGTGCGACATTCTTCAAAGGACATTTGGCTTCTATCGTCACCTATATCTATCGAAAATGGTTGCTTTTCAACCCATAGCTGACGTTACAACGAGAAAGGTAGGTTTCAATTTTCTTGAAATCGGGAAGCTGCAGTTTGGGGATGACACAAGGGTATTGAAACAAATCCTGTAGATGGAGTGAGGTGTGGGTTTTTGAGCCCAAGCAAAAAGCGTATTATCAGCACTCTGTTTCTGAGATATGCTGAAATAACCCCCCTCGGGGGTAATTATTCTCACATTTTCCCCTATATTATTTTTATAATAAAAAAAAGGGTAAAACACAAGGGTCATACAGCACAGCAGAGCAGGGCGGGATAAATTTGGGGTAGCAAGAGGGAGAGGGATTATTATTAGGTTATGGAGTGCAGTGGGGCAGTGGATAGTGCAGGGATGAGGGAAAGGGAGATTGAGGTAGAAAGGACTGAGGATCATTTTCCCAGAGTTTGTGTAGTAAATCGTTGCTGTAAAAAAGTCAGTGAGAGAGTCTGAATTAATGGAGGGTCCATCAGCAAGAAGGGAAGGTAAAGAAAGAGAAAGGGAAATGATGACAAAAGAAAAATTCTGCGTGCTCACTGATGTGGGGGCAGCCCAACAGAATATGGCTTAAAATTCGGGAACCTGACAATTCTCACAGGGGGGACGGGGAGCCCCCTCCATGAGATACCCGGAGTAAGACGGGGTGTGGTCGAGGGAAGAGGGGGGAGTGTAGTCTCCCAACCTCGACATTGGTGACAAGAAGATGGCTAAAAACCCCAAAATTTTGGTGAAGTTTGTTATTTAGCAGATCAGAAACGTTGTTGCCAACGGGTGCGAAGGTGGGTAGCAATTACAGAAAAATAGTCCATGAATGGAACACCTCTATAGGGGAAACTAGAAGGTCATGTACTGTTGACCGCGCAGCAGTGTCTGCCTGTTCATTGCCCGGGCCGTCAAATGACCAGGAGCCCAAAAAAAACAATATTTTTGGGCCCTTGCTAGAATCGGCAAAACCCAAAAGTTGGATACGAAGAACTCCCGGGGTGGGTGTATAAAATTTTTTCTTATACCCTTTTTAAAGCACAAAGGGGAGTCTGAAACGACCACAAATGGTGACACAGGCATAGATGCAATACAGATAAGTGCTACAAGAATGGTATAAAACCAGCCATAAAAATGCTAGCCGAGGATAAAAAAATGCCCTTGCACGACACTGTCCAGAAACACTGCTGCGAATCCGACTCAGTCAGAAGACTTAGAACCATGGGTTTAACTGTGATGGCGTGAGAATGAGAGCGGAATTTTCCCAAAAGAGAGCAAGAGGCCCCCGGGGAAGGTAGTTGGGCTTTCACGCATGGCGGGGAAAAAAAGAACAGACACAAACAGCGGAACTTCCCAAGGGGCAGGGGAAAAGTGAGATGATACATGAACATATAAAGGTGGTAAAGGAAAGAAGACAAAAAGCGAATGTAGGCGAAGAGAAAAGGGGGAAAATAAACAGGGGGAACGAACAAAAAAGAATGTCCACTAACATCAGTGACTATCCCCATAAATGGAAGGATTGCGGAGGTCATGAGAGCGAACATAATAGCGAAGGCAATGTCATCATTGCGATCGGACAAGGGGGTGGAATGTTCGCTTTGCATAGAAAGGGTCTTTGGGCCCGGGGAAAAACAAAACCCGAGGCATAAATTCCCCGGTGATGGATGGGATTAAAGCTAGAGAGTCACCATAATCGAGTTTCGAAAAAATTAGGGGGGGAATGCGGGGAAGGAGAGTTCTTGGGTCAGCCCCCATGAAAAAAATGAGCGAGGGTTTTTAAAGGGGGTTCAGCCGGCTATGACAAGTCGCTTTCAGAGAGGTAATGTGGGTTTCCCGGGCAATCTGCGGTCAAACAGAAGGCCGAAACTTGATAACCCGGCCGTATCCCTTCTGGGAACGCCCCAGCCTATGGGGATAATGGGTGATCAGAGACCACTTAACGCTAGTGAAAGTAATTTGGGAGTTTTACTACTAGAAAAATTTATTGATCACAAAGCTGGAACGAAAGTGCAATAAGGTGACAATCAGCGCCCGCAAAAACTATAGCAAAGTCATCAACATAAAGCGGGCCAAATATTGGAAAGGAAAATAGATGCTAGATCATTTATTAAAAGGGGAAAAAATGCTGTGCTCCCGAAACATCCCTGGGGGGCACCTTCCAGCTTGGACAAAGTCTGAAGAAAGCATATTATTAATCCGGACATGGAAATGTCTTTTCCCCGTTAAGAAGGCCTTAAGGAAAAAAAAGGTTTCCTCCGGGGGCCTAAAAGTGGGCCTGGGCCAAGATATTATACCTCCCAAATTGTGTCATATGCCCTTTAAAGGGCAAAAATAGCGATAACCGAGTGGTTATTGGTAAAAATTAAAAAATGTACGTATCCAAATGTAGTAAAAAGGGGGCAATGGTAGAACGGCCCCCAGAAACCCATATTGACTAGTGGAGAGACTATTGTGCATCTCTAAATACCACATCAAACGTCTATTAACCAGACATTCCATCACCTTGCAAACTGCACTGGTAAGAGCAATGGCACGGTAGTGGGGGCACATGTCCCATAGTACCCGGTTTGGGGGAAAAAGGGAGAACAATAGCAAAATTTACAGCTGGGAAGAACTCCTTGTGACCAAATAAGATTAAATAGTTGAAAGAGGACTGCAAGGGCTGACTGATGTAAATGCTGTAGCATACGAATATGTATGCCGTCGGGCCCCAACCGCCGAGAGTGTTGCTTCCAGTTCCAGAAGGGTAAAAGGCAAATTAAAAAGATTCTTCTTGAGAGAAGGAAAGTTAAGGGCTCTAACTCGCTGGCAGACTTAGAAGAAAGAAACGGGGGGCATAGAGGGAACTATATTGCATGGATATCGTCTTCCCCCTTTGGGGCCCGGAGGGTCTTGGACCCAAGCTGCCCCAAAAATGTCATCCCCACATGTCTGGAAATTCTGTTGGACAATAGTATGGGGTAAAAATAACAGTACCACTACAAAAATTTGGGAGAGAATGATGTTTTTCAGTAGGGAGGGGAATAGCATCTATGGTTGTAAGGAGAGAAAGATCGCGAGCTTGGCCAGCATTCGGGACCGTGATGCGGGGCCACTTTTTTGAGAGCGTGAAAGAATATATCTTTACCCACATGGTGTGGGGAGCGCCTTACCAATACTATGATCGGAAAGATAGGCAGAAAGAAGTCGGTCTCAGAGAAAAAAATTAGTCCATTGGAGTGTGAAAAATAGTGTTTAAGGGGGGGTACGTGACGAATGGGTTTTTGAGCTGAATGAGAATGAAGCAACAAATATCATCATTTAAAGGGGCTTTGGGGGTTTAGGGGTTTGGGGCCGGAGTTGGTCCGGCGTGGGGCGGCCCGGGAACCCTAAATTGTTTTCGTCAACAATTACCAAAGTGTCCAAAAATTGCAGGGATAAATTTTTTCTCAGGGTCCTCGACCCCTGATAACAAGGGGTGTAGCTGTGTCAGGTGGGTGTCAGCGGAGTGTAGGTTGTGTCAGGGGGTGCAGGTCGTGTCAGGGGGGGAAGGTTGTGTCAAGGGGGAGGTTTTTGTCAGGAGGTGTAGGTTGTGTCCCGGTAGTTTTGGGGGACAGAGGGTGTAGGTGTGGGGGAAATTTTCCCCGAACCGTTATGCCCCCCCCCTAAGTGGGGGGAAAGTAAAAGGGAAAGGGGGGAAAACCTGGGGGTGCGCCCCGTATATACTTAATTCTAAGAATTGGCCTTAAAATCCTAGGTTAATTCAACCACAATTGCTACCCCTTACTGCTACACATGTTTAAGTTAAGTTAGAGACAGTTTTTAGCTTAAGGGTAGTTACACTTCCCCTAAACAATAACACCTTTGGCACCTTCAGCTGCCCGTTTAATTCCCACAAAGGGCTCCCCACCTACCCGGGGAGGAGGGGGCCCGAGCCGATGGAGGGAATCCTCCCCGCAGTGAGAAAGGCACCTCCCCCACACGAATTTGCACGGTGACTACATTCGTACACCATACGATCACTGCAGGCAAGGGTCTCATTAGCTGGACCAAATTGCGGACTCAACTGATATTCTGGGGCACCCCCTCCCCTCAACACTATCACGTGAGTATTGATGAATGCATTCAGGTGTTACATGTGTATAGATGTGGCACCCCCCACGACCAGAGATTACCATAGCACTGCCGGGCCCGATCACACTGCGTACCGTGAGGAATAAAGGTCAGTACCCCACTGATTGAAGTTACCCTGAAGTGGAGCGGCAGGTTTACTGAATTCACAATAAAAATGGACCACTATCCCGGGGTTTTGCCGGGCCCCAAAAATGTCTTAATCTTCCCCAGTAGGTTGTGTGAGGTAGTGGGAGGGGGGCAGGGGGTATGGTTAGGCCCGGGGGGAGTGGTTTTTAAGGGGTTTTTGTGGTGGTGTAGGGTGGGCAGGGGTATAGGTTATGTCAGGTAGTGTAAGGGGCAGGGGGGTGGGGGGGTCAGGGGATAGGTTATGTCAGGAGTGTGTTTGGCCCGGTGGTGTGGGGGGTCAGGGGGGTATAGGGTTTTGCCTGTGTAAATTTTTGGGGGGGTGAGGGTGTCAGGGGTATAGGTTTGTCAGGAGTGTAAGGGTAGGTGGTGTAGGGTGTCAGGGGAAAGGGTTTTGTCAAAGGGAGGGGTTGTGTCAGGTGGTGTAGGGTGTCAGGGGGTATAGGTTATGTCAGGTAGTGTAAGTTGTGTCAGGTGGTGTAGGGTGTCAGGGGGTATAGGTTATGTCAGGTAGTGTAAGTTGTGTCAGGTGGTGTAGGGTGTCGGGGAAGTAAAAGGTTTGTCAGGAGTGTAAGTTGTGTCAGGTGGTGAGGGTGTCGGGGGGATGGGTTTTGGTCAGGTAGTGTGTTGTGTCAGGGGGTTTGGGGGGTGTCAGGGGGGGGAGGTCAGGTAGTGTAAGTTGTGTCAGGTGGTGTAGGGTGTCAGGGGGGGGTGGTTTTGGTCCAGGTAGTGTAGGTTGTGCCCAGGTAGTAAAGGGGTGTCAGGGGTGTAGGGTGTCGGGGGGTGAAAGGTTATGTCAGGTAGTGGGTTGTGCCCAGGTGGGCAGGGTGTCGGGGGGTGTAGGTTATGTCAGGTAGCGTAGGTTGTGTCAGGGGGTTAGGGTGTCGGGGTGTAGGTTATACCAGGTAGTGTAGGTTGTGTTAGGTGGTGTAGGGTGTCAGAAGGATGTAGGTTATGTCAGGTGGTGTGGGGTTGTGTCAGGTGGTGAAAGGTTGTGTCAGGTGGTGTAGGTTGTGTCAGGGGGTTTAGGGTGTGGGGAGGTGTAGGGTCTCGGGGGGTGTGGGTGTCAGGTGTCATGGTGTGGTGGGAGGGGGGGTCTGGTTTGTCGGGTGATGTAGGGTGTGAAAAGGTTTAAAGGGGGGGTGGTAGGGTGTCAGGGAGTGTAGGTTTTGTCAGGAGTGTAGGTGTTGTCAGGAGTGTAGACTGTCAGGTAGTATAGGCCTCCGGGGTTTAAAAAGGGTTGTCTAGGGGCATATAAAACATTAATAAATACACGCCTAGAGCCAATCTTGTTACTTCACAAAACTTAAACATGTTGATAACCAGGAAGGACAGATGAACTCACCCCTTTTGAAAAATAAACACTGTTATCAGTACAACACAAAAAACCCGCCTTTAAAACATTACAAAAAAATTACCAAAATAGATATATCAGTCCCACACCCACCCGGGCGATATACCGTGGAGTATCCCAGTTGTACTGCCTAGTTGTACTCGCCTAGTTGTACTTTGCCTAGTTGTACCTTTGCCCAGTTATATCGCCTTTGTTGGGGGTTGCAGGGTTCGGGGTTGTGTATTTCTTTCCTTTAAATTTTGTTTGCGGGGTCGATACTCAGCTCCCGGCTCCGCCTCTTCACTGGTCGCCCTAGGTCCCTCTCTCCCCCCTTTTCCGTGAGCTTTATCATACCTCTCTTAAAACTATGTTTGGTTCCTGCTTCCACTACATCACATAGCAGACTATTCCAATTTTCCCGACTACCCCAAACTGAAAAATACTTTAACATCCCGACTCATCTGAGTTTTTCAACTTCCAATTGCGACCCCTTGTTTATGTGTCCCCCCTCAGAACAAACCCGTCTCTGTCCACCTTTTTTCTATTCCCCGGTATTTTTTTTTGTCGTTATATCTCCCCCTTTAAACCCCTGTCCTCCAGTGTTGTTTTAGGCCGATTTTCCTTAATCTTTCTACGTAGGACATTTCCCTTTTGCTCTGGGAAATAAAACCTTTTTGCAAACCTTTTCACTTTCTCTAATTTCTTGACGTGCTTGACCAGGTGTGGGTTCCAAACTGGTGCTGCATACTCCAACATGGGGCCCGACGTACACGGTATACAGAGTCTTTAACGATTCCTTACTGAGGTATCGGAACGCTATTTCAGGTTTTCCAGGCCCCCCATATGCTGCAGCAGTTATCTGGTTGATTTTGGGTTCCGGAGATGTGCTCGGTATTATACTATCCCAAGACTTTTCCTTTAGTGAGGTTTACAGTTTTTGGGAGCCTAGCCCTCTGTCTGCGGTCTTCTTTGCCCTTCCACGATCTTCATGACTTTGCTTTTGGGGGGGTTTTAAATTCGGGATCCAGTTGCTGGAAAACGCGTCCAGCCTGTCCGGGTTCCTTTGTAGTCCTGCCTGATTCTCATCTGATTTAATTCCCCCTCATTAACTTCCCTTTTGGAACAGGGACCTGAATCTATCCCCTTTCCCTCATGTCATTCACATATACCAAAAAAAAGCACTGGTCCCACCCCTGTGGGGCCCCCCTGTCACAGGCGCCCACTGTGATACCTCATCATGTACCATGACTCGTTGTTGCCTCCTGTCAGGTATTCCCTGGGTTCAATGCAATTTTTCCCCTTCCCGATACTTCCCGAACTAGCTTCGCACTAATCTCTTGTGAGGGAAATTTTCGAAGACCTTCTTGCAGTCCCAAAAAAATGCAATCAATCAACCCCCCTCGTGTCTTACTTCTGTTACCTTGTCATAAAACTCCAGAAGGTTTTTAACACAAGATTTGCCTTCCATAAATCCGTGCTGGTTGTCGTTCATAATCTAGTTCCGATCCAGGTGCTCCACCACTCTCCTCCTGTGTACTCACCTATTTGTACTCACCTGTTTGTGGTTGCGGGGGTCGGATCAGCCCCCTGGCCCCCCCTTCACGGGATCGCTACTGGGTTCCCCCTCCCCCTGCTCCATAAAGGCCTTTATCATACCTCGTCTTAAAATTATGTATGGTTCCTGTGTGTGTGTTTTAGTTACCATTTTGTCCTAGACCCATGTCGATTAGACACTGTGTGTGTGTGTGTGTGGGGCTCAGTAATGCGGGGTTTTATGTCTCACTAAGACTCGATTTTGACTATGACTGACAAGTCCCTAAATAACCCAATTTCCCCAACCATCAAGGCAATTAAACATTCACAACAATGGGCATCCATGCCCAAACACCCTTCTGTCAGCCTTTAATCTGCAGGAAAAAAACCGCTATTATTTCTGTACTCCAAATTTTTTAAACAGGCCCCACAAAAACCAGGGCCATCCCCTTTTTACCATAAGATTACAAACAAAATCACCAAACACATCTTAGGGCCAAAAAATTTTAAAAACACCACACCAACATAACTCAACCTAACCCCATGACCCCTTTTCCAACCACTGCCAGACTAGTGATCCCATACAGTTTCCCCCACACTTTTCTCATACGTGTAGATTTTTTTTTTCCCAAACCGCATCCACTGTATGCCATACATAATACAGGAGGACAAAAGGGTTTTTTCAGGTGGTGTGGGTTTTTGACAGAAAGGGGGGGTAGGCTGTGACAGGAGTATAGGCTTTATACGGTTGTAGGGTGTTTCAGTGGATATAAGGGGGTCGGGGGGTTATGTTGTGTCGGGGTATGGGTGTCGGGGGTATAGTTTGTGTTGGGGTAGGGGAAGGTTGTAACGGGGACGGGGTTGTCGGGATGGTGTTTTTTATGACAGGGAGGTAGGTTGTGTCGGGGGTGTGTGTCGGGGGTGTATGTTGTTTCAGTGGGTATAGGGTGTCATGGAGGTAGTTTGTCAGATGTAAAGGGTTTTAAAGGGGGGTGTAGACTGTGACAGGGGGATGTAGGCTGTGACGGGGGTATATTTTTGGCCGAGGGTGAAAGGTTGTGCCAGAGGGTGGGGTTGCGCCATGTGGTGTAGGTTGTTTTAAAGGGGGTGTATTGGCCGGGGGGTGTAGGTTGTGCCTGGGGGGGGGGGGTTGTGTCGGGGGTGTAGGTTGTGTCAGGGGGTGTGGGTTTTGTGTCAGGGGTGAGGTTGTTTTCGGGGTGTTGTCCCGTGAAAGGTTGAACGGGGGCTGTAGGTTGTCTCGGGGTTGGGGTTTTGTGACAGGTGGTTGGGTTGTCTGGGGGGGGTGAAAGGTTATGGCAGGGCTGTAGGTTGTCTCGGGGGTTGTAGGTTGTGACAGGTGGTGTGGGTTTTTGACATGTGTGGGGTGAGCCCGGGGGGATGTTCAGGAAAGACGGGAATTAGTTTTGGGAATTTTTGCCACCGAAGTTTTTGTGCCCCCCATATCCATCCTGTGGACGGTAGCGCAAGAGCATATGGATACAAAAAAGGCCCTAGGAACAAAGGCCCCAGAAGGGTTAACAATTGTCATATGGATTTATATCTACAGTTCACATATTGTTACAAGAAATTTTGGGGAAATTTTCTTAGTTTTCTGGGATCTTATTTTCATTAATAAGATATCTTTACATGTCACATAATTTTATAATGTCTATCTCTTTTATTTCCTCAATAAGTGAACAATTAAGCACATAGTGTTCAAGACAGTGACCATATCCCTGATCACATAATTTGCATTTAGTTTGATCATCATCTGTTTTCTCCCAGACCCCCAGAAGTACCTGTAGCCAACCCTAACATCAGTCGGTCTGTGTTTATGTTACCCAAATTGGGTTATAGACCTACCCCAGGCTTCTAACTGCATTCCTATAGCAATCATTTTCATTATTTACTTCTCTCCTAATATTTTTCCCTAAGGGAAAAAGATATACCAAATTTATATTCTACATTCCCTTCTGGGTACTCTTTTTGGCTAACATATCAATTTTATCATGAAGGAGTAACCCAATAAAAAAGGGTCGGGGAGGGCGTAAAAAAACCCCACAGCTGCTTCCTTTTTCTCGTAGCAGAAAGTGGGTGGTGGGGATGGGGGGGGTGTGGGTGGTAGGGATGGGGGGGAGGGTGGGGGGGAGGGATGGAGAGGAGGAAAGGAAGGAAAAAGGGCAAAGGAAAAAGAAGTGATTAAGGAAAAGAGGCAGAGAGGGATATGGGGAGGAATGGGGGAGGAATGAATGGCCAAAGGGAATTGGCATGAGGAATTGTGGAGAAAATTCTTCAGAAAAGGGCCCGGTATCCCCACCCCCCTCCCTCAGCCCTCTGGGGGGACTTATTACCTGAATTAAACCCACATGTTTGCCCCGTAGTGACACGAGGCATGCCCCCCTCTCCTTGCTAGATTTCCTGATCAACTACACAACAGTTAAATGAGAGTAATTTTTTTTTTCTCCAAAACGGGGAAAAATTTAAAGGGGGAAACCTTGAAACCCACTTTATCTAAAAATTAACTATTAGGAATTGTAGTGTATAGCTAGATGGAAAAGAAATATACCCTTTTTGTATTGAATACTGTTGCAATTTTGGGCAAGAAAAGTGAAATAAAGCTGAATTTAGCATTTTTTTGTATGGACGATGAAAAAGGGCGACGAGGGGGGCCTCAGATTGCTTAAAGGGGGACCCGGACGAGGGGTGTCACGAGAGAGTTGCCTCCTTATCTTTAAAAAGGAAAAGGGACAGAAAGGCCAGTGCATTCTTGACTCTTTTTCCCTTTCCCTGACAATCTCAAGAAACTAGGAAAGTTAGACTATTTCCCCTTTTATATGAGTCAAAATTTGGTAGAACTAACCCGTAGTGTTATTGCATCTCCGTGTTTTTCCTGCTGTGGAAAATCCACAAAGTTATGAACAAATGATGGAACTAAAAAGGGGAAAATGCAACAGGTATTGCGGTGATTGCAACAAACATTCCCGACGTAGTGGCGTACCCGTGCAACATTCCCCTAGACACTCGAGGCTTCAGTCAAGTCACTGATATCGTCTTAAATGGCGTTTTCAACGCCTTAAGCTCTTTTTACACGAGCAAGGTAAGTTTAATTTCACTTGTAACCCAAAAAGAACTGCAGTCCATCGGCGGGGGCAAGGTGATTAAGGCCTACCTATAAAAACCCTGATGGGTGGGCTTTTCGCCCAAACCAAGTAGTACTACAAACTAATCATTTCATATTATATTGAAAAAGCTGAGATATAGCTCCCACAGCCCCAGTGGGGCCCCGGAACCCTTTTTAAGGGGTGGCCGGGGGCGGCTGCTGGGCATCGTGCTGTTACAGATAAATAACGATTGCTATATGTTGTTTCCTTTCAGGAAAGTGTACTTATCTAACCAGTTCTCCACAGGAATGGAGGAAGGAGACAGAAAGAGTGTTGCCATGCAACAATAAAGCATCTTTCATAAAGGAACCTCCCCCCAGGCGAAAATGCAGTTAAATACCCAGTGTAATACTGGTTTTTAATGTGTCCTAAGAAGAACAAAAAGACTCCCCCCTAAAAGTTTCTAAAACATTGAGGAGTTTAAAGCTCTTTCAGAAATTGGAAGTTCCCCCTCTAAAGAGGGACTAACCCCCGTTCCCGAAGGTGGATACATCAATGGGACATTTCTGTCCTTAAGATTTGATTATTACTAAAAAAAGGTGCCATACAGGCATCTAGGGACACAACTAGCAGCTACTTTACTTTTTTTTTTGGAAAAGTGGCCTACATGTGGGGGTTAGGGCCCAAATAAAGGTCAGTGGCCGTTAGGGGCTCGGGTCTTTCCTGCTCCTTGCGGGTTTTGGGGAGGCGTCGTTTTAAATTCCCAGATTCCATCTTTGAGCGAAATTCAGGGGTCTTCACGAGATCTCTCCAAAAAATTAAAAAAAAGGAAAACCGCTCGGATAAGGAGCCCCCTCAAATTTTGTCTGGCCAGCCCCCATAGCAGACCCCTGAATGGTCTTCAAAAAATTTACCTCGGGTCCAACTGAATCAAAGAAATTGTCAATGAGGAACATTTAACTAGCTCACTGAAATTCAGACACCGGTGGTCTTGTACCAAAAAGTGAAAGTTTTAAACTTGCCCGAACAAAGTACATGGAACTAACCCAACTTGGAATGCAGTTATTTTCGTCGAGTACTGCTACTTTACATCTTAATTAGAAAAGTCTTCATCACTCAAACCAGCCATGAATTCCTGAACTATACCATATAATGCTGTCAACCCGTGCTGCCGATGCTCGAGTGGCCGTCGCAAAGCTCAACCCCGTTTTTGAAAGACTAAAACAGCTGCTCAGCCTCGCAATCAAAAAACCCGGGTACTAGCGATACAGATTTCTAAAATGAAATTGTAATCAACAGTACACCAAACCCTGTCTCTTCTTGTATCGATTCCCTCCTAACAAGGCGTTATTCCGGTGTGTTCAAGTCTGAGTCAGCTAATTCAACCTCTAACGAAATGACCCCTCACGAGACAATCCCGATTCACCGTTTTTACAGGTAGATGGTTGTTTTTCCCTTTTCCGGTGTTTGTCTCCCCACCCAATTATGGTAAGGAATCGAAGCTGGCTCGGCGATTAATAGCTCCTGTAGCAGCTGAAGTCTCGGGTTTGGGAACCCATGTTACACGAGTCAAATTTTAATTTGTGTATACACTCAGAAGCTGTGCAGCATTAATAGTTCATTGATACCTATACAAATTAAACGAGAAATTGCCAGCACCCTATAGTGATAGTCTTAGTAAGTTTTGTGGGGAATTTTTTATATTTTATATAAAACCATCAGCATGTTAGGCTCCTACTACATACAAGTTAAACGGGAATCCCTTTACATTTATCAACACAAAACAGATAAAAAAAACCCCCTAGTAAGGTACTCACATTAAACCTTTTTGGACAAATTGCTGAATTACTTACAACAGTGTTTTTAAACCCATATTACTACTAACCCCTTTAAACCCTATACAGTACTACAGGCCTAAATAGTAACAAGAATACATTAGTACAAGCCACTACTTGTAGGTAAAACAAAAAAAAACACCTACCACTACACCGAAGTGCATCATTTCTCTTTGTAAAATACCCCCCGGGTTTCAAATCATTTACTTATTACAAACCCCAATATGATACAATTATGTTTAATAAATAAATATACCCCCCGTAGCCAACATTCTGCATTACATAGTAACAAATACCTACATATCATAAATAATCCCCAAAACAAACATTAACCCCCCAACAGAACTATACACAAACTCCAAAAAAGACAGGGCCCCCCACAACCCAACCACCTGTATACACGGATATAATTTTCCACATATCACCTCAAAACCTTGCCTTTAAAAAATAAAAACAATAAATAGAACCCCCCCCCTTTTTACACAAGTAACCTTCAAATCCTTTATAAGTGAGAAATCACCTTTGGATGTACATGCTCATCGTACAAAAAAAAAAAAACCCCAATCAACAAACACAAAGAGAATGCTGATAAAACACGTTGAAAACAATCAGACACCTACATCTATTTTGTTTTCCCTGTACCATCTTGACTGTACAAAATCAGTACTTTTAGGCCCAGGAAGACCCCCAAAGTACACTGAAAATATTTCACCCCAACAACAGCACTAGCTTAAAAACCCATCCACACTCTCAAACAGGCATGTTGTACATAACTCTCAGTATTTCTGCCTACAAAAAGCCATACTTAACCACACCAAAAATCCAACACTGACCTTAAACAACATGGGTCAAAACCAAAAACCCTCCCCCCTTTTCTTTTTAATCCATACAAACCCAACCCTCTTCCCCCCCCCCCAGGGAACCCCCCTTTACCTTTGTTAAAAATTTCCCCTGAATCGAGTGTAAAAAACCCTATCACTTCTGAAAACCCCTCCCAGCTTCTGCAGAAAATTTTCTTATTCCGACACTTAGACCTAAAAAAACCCCCACCAACGCCCGTTTACATTTACCTCCTCTGTGGCCTCATCACCCATGAAATAAAACATAATCCCTACTAGATACATCAGCATTCCTTCCTGCCCCCACTCCCCCCCCTCTAAACTTTCGCCCCCAAAACCGACAACCCCACCCACTGTAGAACACGACAAACCATTCCCCCACAACTCCCCTCTGTTCACAAAAAAAAACTATGATAAGCAGTACCATAAAAATTTTGCTCCGTAATCCCTTTTATTATATAACGCAACCCCCGATGGTAGTATCTCATGAAAAATTTGGTATACTACTTCCTCACACGACCTTTTTGCCGAAAGGACCCCAAAACTCCCCCCAGTCATGAGATACACCCCCCTCCCTCCCATTACCCCCCCCACCTTCATACACCTAGCACCCCCAACATGCTGAACCCCCAGCATGGCCTCACAATCATGCAAATCCCCGCCCCCACCACCCACTGACATCTGCATGCACCTTACTTAGCCTCCCTCCCTGTACCCCCCACCCTCAAGAAATTGGTTTCCACATCTCCACGCCGTTTGTCTATGAAAAGCCCCAGTCCCCCCTGACAAATTGGGAGTGTCACCCATTCTCTTGGGGCCCTTCACAACCGAACCCCAGACACACCCAAGATCTTGCTGCCCTTCCATGACATTGCAACCGGATGACCACAGCCCGTGCCCACCTTACTATAGAGAAGCAATTGGCTATAATCACCCTCTGTGCAACTGAGCAGTGTTGGTCTAACCCCCTTCCTCCCAACACCCCTCACCTCCTCGAATTAATTTCCCCCGCCCCCCACTCACCCTGCAAAATTATCCACCACAAATCTTTACCTACACGACAGTCCCCCCCTCTGAACCCCCAAAGTCCCCTTTCCATTAATTTGGGCCCCACTTTAAATTTTTGCAACCCTTCCCTTTTCCCAAACACTTGTATGATGAACCTACCCCTTTTAACCCCTCCCACAAGGACCGTCATATTCTACATAACCTACAATACTAGACCTCCCCACACCCCATCCCCCCTCCCCTCCCCCCCCATACTTGTTTGCCCTATAAAAAAGGGGTTTTGCACACATGCAAACAACACTTGCCACAGGGGGCCCCCTGCCACAAACCCCCAATCATGCGTACTTTTTCCCGACCTTCCCATTTACCTGCATGCACACAGATGCCCATGATATAATGTCCGCCCCACGACAACCTTCGCCCCAAACCCATGCCAGCACATAAAAAGGGCCCTGAAGCCTCCCTTCCAACTATCATAGGCAGCCTTACAGTCCCAAAGGTAAAAAAACCACCACCCCCTTTTGCTTTTTGCATCAACAAAGTCCCCGATCAGACCATGCCCCCCATGCATAACCTACCTGGAATCCCATATTGCCCTACTGCTATTACCTTATGAAACACCTTTTTATATGATTTCCCAATATTTTCCGAACAATTTGTAGTTACTGCACATAAAAATATGGCTCTATAATCCGACTGTACCTTGTGTTTCAACTGCCCTGAACAGTATGGCTCTATAACTCACTGACCTTGTGCATCCTTGGGGACAAGGACCACAACTGCCTACTCTGCAATTCACCCTCACCCCCCCCCTTTCATTTCATTAAACAGTTGAACTAGAAACCCCCTTTAACATGGAACACTGGGCAACCCATCGATACCCGGGGCCTTACCCCCTCTCCCTCTCCCGCCATACCACTCTCCGTTATAGGACCACCAGCATCACCCTATCACCCTCCTCGAGCTCACACCCAAAAATTCCCCCCTTACCTGCAATGCCCCCTCCCAAAATCCCCCCCCTTGACATGTACAATCGAAACCATG
>WNWK01031640.1:0-22564 GCA_009830355.1 Cherax destructor
TGGTAGTGGGTAGGGAAGAGTGGTAGTGGGTAGGGGAAGAGTGGTAGTGGGTAGGGGAAGAGTGGTAGTGGGTAGGGGAGAGTGGTAGTGGGTAGGGGAAGATGGTAGTGGGTAGGGGAGATGGTAGTGGGTAGGGGAAGTGGTGAGTGGGTAGGGAAGAGTGGTAGTGGGTAGGGGAAGAGTGGTAGTGGGTAGGGGAAGAGTGGTAGTGGGTAGGGGAAGAGTGGTAGTGGGTAGGGGAAGAGTGGTAGTGGGTAGGGGAAGAGTGGTAGTGGGTAGGGGAAGAGTGGTAGTGGGTAGGGGAGAGTTGGTAGTGGGTAGGGGAGAGTGGTAGTGGGTAGGGGGAGAGTGGTAGTGGGTAGGGGAAGAGTGGTAGTGGGTAGGGGAAGAGTGGTAGTGGTAGGGGAAGATGTGTGAGTGGGTAGGGGGAAGATGTGGTAGTGGGATGGGGGGAAGATGGTAGTGGGTAGGGGAAGAGTGGTAGTGGGTAGGGGAAGAGTGGTAGTGGGTAGGGGAGAGTGGTAGTGGGTAGGGGGAAGAGTGGTAGTGGGTAGGGGAAGAGTGGTAGTGGGTAGGGGAGAGTGGTAGTGGGTAGGGGAGAGTGGTAGTGGGTAGGGGAGAGTGGTAGTGGGTAGGGGAGAGTGGTAGTGGGTAGGGGGAGAGTGGTAGTGGCACAAGATTCAGAGAGTGGAGTGCAGTGAGGTGATATTAATAGATGTAGTAGTGAAGCATAAAAGATAAGATTTCTTCAGATTTTTAACCCCGGAAGGTTAGCCACCCAGGATAACCCAAGAAAGTCAGTGCGTCATCGGGGACTGTGTGTTTTATTTCCATTGGGGTCCTTAATCTTGTCCCCCAGGATGCGACCCACACCATTTGACTAACAACCCAGGTACCTATTTGCTGCTAGGTGAACATGACAACAGGCGTAAGGAAACACGTCAAAATGTTTCCACCTGCCGGGAATCGAACCCGGGCCCTCCGTGTGTGAAGCGAGAGCTCTAGCCACCAGACCACCGGAACACTGCAAGAGAGCTAATGGCCCACCAGGGTGGAAACAAAGAACACTGCAAGAGAGCTAATGGCCCACCAGGGTGGCAAAAAAAGAACACTGCAAGACAGCTAATGGCCCACCAGGGTGGCTACAAAGAACACTGCAAGAGAGCTAATGGTCCACAAGGGTGGCAACAAAGAACACTGCAAGAGAGCTAATGGCCCACCTAGGTGGCAACAAAAAACACTGCAAGAGAGCTAATGGCCCACCAGGGTGGCAACAAAGAACACTGCAAGAGAGCTAATGACCCACCAGGGTGGCAACAAAGAACACTGCAAGAGAGCTAATGGCCCACCAGGGTGGCAACAAAGAACACTGCAAGAGAGCTAATGACCCACCAGAGTGGCAACAAAGAACACTGCAAGAGCGCTAATGACCCACCAGGGTGGCAACAAAGAACATTGCAAGAGAGCTAATGACCCACCAGGGTTACAACAAAGAACACTGCAAGAGAGCTAATGGCCCACTAGTGTGGCAACAAAGAACACTGCAAGAGAGCTAATGACCCACCAGGGTGGCAACAAAGAACACTGCAAGAGAGCTAATGGCCCACCAGGGTGGCAACAAAGAACACTGCAAGAGAGCTAATGGCCTACCAGGGTGGCAACAAAGAACACTGCAAGAGAGCTAATGGCCTATCAGGGTGGCAACAAAAACACTGCTAATGGCCCACCAGGGTGGCAACAAAAACATTGCTAATGGTCCACCAGGGTGGCAACAAAAACACGGAAAAATCACACAGGACAGAACACACCTAGGCAGAAGACAGAAAAGGCAAAGATTATATAGGAAAGGAGAAGAGGTAAGAAGAGGAGATAAAGATTAGGTCAAGTCATGGGTGTTGTGAAGTTTGGAGTATTTTAGAATGTAATGAGAAAGGAAGATATGTACAGAGACAAAACCAAGACTAAGATTCAAATAAGGAAAGTTGTGTATAAGAGATGATTCATGAGATGGCATCTGTGAAGGGTAGACAGTTTTGGAAGAGGACTAAGCAATAGGATGACTGTCATCTCTAACATGACAGAAAAGAACATTATTGTTGTCGGCATTATTGTTGTGCTCTTAATGTCTGTCAGAGAGAGGACAAGAGGATCAGGAAATGGAACAGAGGACAAGAGGATCAGGAAATGGAACAGATTCCAGAAGCATCAATAGTAGGAGAAGTACCAACTAAATTACTATGAAGAGTGTCTGGAAAAAAGTGAGTTTGATGTCTAAGAATGGAGAGTTGTTAATTAAGATTTGAGAGACTGGAAATACAGAGATGGCAAAGAGCAGGAGATTTCACAGAAGTAGAGAGATTGGGATTATTATTATTATTATTATAAAAACTAAGCACTAAGCCCATGTGTCAGACAGTGCAGCAGGGTAGGGTGTGCTGTTTAATATGCTTGATCTGAGACTAGCAAGCATGGAGAGTATAACAGGTAGAGTTAATAAGGGCAGTGAAGAGTGCTAAAGGAAGTACAGTGGTACCTCGAGTTACGAGCTTAATTCGTTCCAGACGGCTATTCAAGTGCCGATACCGAAGGAATTTTTTCCCATAAGAAATAATAAAAATGAGATTAATCCATTTCAGACCCCCCAAAAATACACTTACAAAAGCACCTACAAAAATACACTTACATAATTGTTCGAGTTGGGAGCTGCTCGTAAGTAGAGGTACCACTGTATAATCAAAGGTTGTCTATAAATCTGTTGCTGTCAAAAAGTCAGAGAAGTTTGTGCCAAAGATGGGGCTGACAATGAGGGTGATAGAACAGTGATGACATCGGAGGTAAATGCTGCATGTTCTCTGGTAAATAGGACAGTCCAATAGAATATGGCAAACTGAAATGAAACATGACAATTCTCACAGAGTGGAACTGGGCACCTTTCCATGAGATAACCATGAGTGAGTGAGACGTGTGCCCGATGTGAAGCCGGAAAGCGTATTCTTCCAACCAAGACATCGATAATAAGAAGACCAGGATCCTAAACATGGCTTGACAGAATGTAATTTGTTATAAATCAACTCAGACCAATGTTGTTGCAAAGGGTTGAGAAGGTGGCTATATATTACAGCCAAATAATCTGAGAATGGAATACCCCAATATGAAATGGGAAGGTCATGTACAGCTGACCATGCAGAAGAATCTGCCTGCTCATTGCCCTGAACATCCACATGACCAGGGACCCAGAAGAAAATATTTCTTTGTTTTTGCTGGAAATGTGGAGCAACCAAAGTTGTATACGAAGAACAAGGGGATGAGGCAAATTAAATTTTTTGATGGCTTGCAAAGCACTAAAGGAGTCTGACACTACCACAAATGGTAACCCTTTGAGGATCAGTCACATACTTGTACGTCATTGCAGCCAGGGTCGTCCATGTACTTGTACGTGTAAATTCTAGTGCCTTCAAATCTCGTGGAAGCTGACAGGCTTACATATGAAAGAATGGGTCTGTGTGGTCAGTGTGCGCAGTAAAAAAAAATCCTGAAGCATGCAGTGCATGAGAAAAAAAAACTCTGACTGTTTTTGGTATAAAATAGCGACTTTCAAGTGTATTTTTGTATGGTATGTATGATTGTATTCTTGTTTTCTTGGTCTCATTTGATATGGAAGATGTATTACAGAAATAGCGATGATTTTGATTGGTTTCAGGATCACAAGTACAGTGGACCCTCGCTATTCGAACACTCCAAAACTCACCCTCATTCCAGAATGCTGTTCACGTGCTGTTACCAAACGAATTTAGTCCCATTAGGAATAATGTAATTAGATTATAGTCCATTTCAGACAAAAAAAATACACTTATAAAAGCACCTTCAAAAATAAACTTACATAAAAGGGTGAGTTTTGGAGTGTTCGAATAGCGAGGGTCCACTGTACCTTGAAATTGAGCTCAAAGTAGCGAAAATCTTCGATTTTTGCCGATGTTCAAGAGTAAACAAATCATGCCATGCGTCCAATACATGTCAACTGGTGAGTCTAATATTCTTTCACACATGCGCTGATATTATTTATACTGTTTTTACAATGATGCAGTAGTATACATAACAGTAAATCTAATTTTTGTGAGAATAAAAATTCAAAATGGAAAGCAAAAGTAATGTAAGAGGGGCCTGGAGACGTGACTAATGAACAGATAAAATGTTATTTTAGTGCCAGGAATGTCTGTCTTGTTTATTCTGGACCTAATTTTGAAATTGGCATCTTTTGAAATTTGTGTGAAATTGGCCAAATTACCAATTTCTGACCACTTTACTGGGTAGTTGAAATTAGTAAATGGGCAGTTTCTGCTACTCAATCGATAGAACAAATGGAGTTATAGCGAAATAGCTATGATTTTAGTCGACTGGAACATTGCAATTGGCCGAAAATAGGGCTCAAAGTGGGCGAAATCGCTGATGAGTAAATATCTTGAAGATAGCTAACTTTGCGAGACCATAATTCCGTAGGTTTTTCATCAAATTTCATACTTTTGGTGTCATTATGACTGGAAAAAGATTCTCTATCATTTCATAATAAACCCTCAAAGGGTTAAGGTTGGCCTGGACACAATATGTGTAATTGCTATGAGAATTACATACAGTTCAGCTGTAAAAATGCTAGCTGAATCTAATAAATGACCTCACACAACACTGTCCGGGAGCACTGATACAAACCCGACACCATCAAAGGATTTAGAACCATCAGTGTAAACTGCCATGGAATGAGAATGAGGCTGTAACTGTAGATATATGAGCTCTCACACTCGGCAGTGGGGAAGAATAGACTTGAACTGTCGGAACCTTGCAAGAGGGAAGAGAAAAGTTAGATGCTAGATGAACATATAAAGGAGGCAAGTGAAGAGAAGCCAAGAGCGAGTGAAGACAAAGAAGAGGGATGTAGTAAACAGGAGTGGCGAACAAATAATGGACCTTATTACAACCTCAGGTTCATGGCCTGTTAACCTGAGTGTAAAAGGGAGCTTGGAGCAAAGAAACACAGTAGAAAATGCTTTGAATTTGTATTTCCTTCACCAAGTACAGTGGTACCTCGACTTACGATATTTTTTCATTCCAGAATGCTGTTCAAGTGCCATTACCAAACGAATTTATCTCCTTAAGAAATGTTGTAAAATAGACTAGTCCTTTTAGACCCCCAAAATTACACTTACAAAAGCATTTAAAAAAATAAACTTACATAAAAGGGTGAGTTTGGGGACCATCGTAAGTCGAGGTACCACTGTAATTTGTGTTATATCAGACTTTTGTCTTTTCCTTCACCAAGTACAGTGGTACCTCGAGTTACGATATTTTTTCGTTCGAGAATGCTGTTCAAGTGCCATTACCAAACAAATTTATCCCCATAAGGAATAATGTAAAATAGACTAGTCCTTTTACACCCCCAAAAATATACTTACAAAAGCATTTAAAAAAATAAACTTACATAAAAGGGCGATTTTGGGGACCATCGTAACTCGAGGTACCACTGTATGTACTTACAAAAGCATTTAAAAAAATAAATTTACATAAAAGGGCGATTTTGGGGACCATCGTAACTCGAGGTACCACTGTATTAGATAGGGGTTTGTACAAATATTTACACTATGCACAGAGAGAGTAATAATAGTACAAGCCATGGTCGTCAAGGCAAAACAGCAGCCAACTGACAGAGACAACCGTCCACAACCAGCTCAATGCAGGAATTCCAATGACAAACTTGTGAGTGGTAACCACATCACCATCTGCCACTGTCAAACTCGCATTATGACTGGCTGAACCGAGCCGTTGATTTGATGATGGGCCCCATCTCAAACCCTTAACGATGGTTCGCTGGTTGGAGGGGAGCCTATGTGGGTGTGTTTAACATGCTCCGAATAAAGGTTACGTACTCTTTGCATGCAACACCCCCACCCCAAGAGGGTTCAGGACTAGGATTCCACCTCAAATGGGTAGAGTGCCGCCATGGCACATTATAATAATGGGACCGCCTTTCCCCTCAACCATCCTGCTCATTAGATAACGCTAAACTTCTCTCGAGACATAAAGTCCGGCTTTAAACTTAAGAGTGAGACAGCAGACGGTAGGGCTAGCGTAGGTCCAAGATGCCTGCGGTCGGTAGCAGGGCACCTCCCCACTAAAAAAAAAACCCCACAAGGGGAAAAAAAGGGCTGGTTCCACCCAAAGTCCCTAACAACCTAACTAAGTGCAATGACTTCTGGACAACACATCCACTAGCGTGTTATTTTTGCCAGCGATGTGTATAATTTTTACATTGTAGGGTTGCAACCTAATACTCCAATGCACGAGTCTTGTATTGTTGTTTTTCATGTGCTGGAGATACACCAGAGGGTTGTGGTCACTGTAGATGGTGACCACCTGAGAGGACTGGCCCACGTAGACATCAAAATGCTCTAATGCCAATAGTAGAGCCAGGGCTTCCTTCTCTATAGTGGAGTAGGCCCTCTGGTGTGGTAAATATTTGGCTGAATGGTAGGTCAAAGGCTGCAACCCATCATCCCCAGATTGCAGAAGCACTGCCCCCACCCCAGACTCACAAGCATCGATCTGTAAAGAGTATGGTTTTGAAAAGTCTGGAGACAAAAGAATGGGTGCAGTACAAAGTAATCTCTTTACTTTCGTAAAAGCATCTTGACATTCTGGGGTCCAATTAAAGGGAACTTTGTAACTGGTAAGTGAGGTTAGAGGTGCAACAATATCTGCAAATTTTTTACAGAATCTTCTGTAAAACCCTACCATCCCTAGAAAATGTTGAAGGGATTTCCTGTCAGGGGGTACTGGATAATTTTTAATGGCCAGAATTTTTGCAAATTTTGGAGCCACTTTGCCACTACCACTGCATGGCCCAAAAAATTAATAGTAGATTGGCCAAAGGATGACTTTGATAATTTAACAGTTAAATGGAAACTCTGGAAGGACTCAAAGAGAGCCTTAAGCCTAAACATATGTTGGTCCCAAGTGTCTGACACAAAAACTATATTATCTAGGTAAGCGGCCGTGCCTTCAAGTCCTTTAATAGCCTAATGGATAAGTCTCTGGAATGATGCAGGTGAGTTTTTCATTCCGAAGTGGGTCACTGTATACTGATAATGACCTGGAATTACGAAGGCAGAGATTTCCTTCACCTTATCTGTTAAAGGTACTTGATAGTAACCTTTAACCCTTTGAAGGTCGGTCCCGTACTAGTACGTCAGTGCAGCCAGGGTCAGTCACGTACTTGTACGCCTAAATTCTAGTGCCTTCAAATCTGGTGGAAGAAAGCTGGTAGGCCTACATATGAAAGAATGGGTCTGCGTGGTCAGTGTGTGCAGTATAAAAAAAATCCTGAAGCACGCAGTGCATAATGAGAAAAAAAACTCTGACCGTTTTTTTTTATTTAAAACAGCAAAATTCGGGTGTATTTTCGTATGGTATTTATGGTTGTATTCTGTTTTTTTTGGTCTCATTCGATAGAATGGAAGATATACTATAGATATGGTGATGATTTTGATTGTGTTTATGATGACTAGTACCTTGAAACTGAGCGCAAAGTAGCGAAAATGTTCGATTTTTGTCGATGTTCAAAAGTAAACAAATCACACCATGCGTCCAATACACATCAACTGGCGAGTCTAATATTCTTGCACAAGTGCACTGATATTATTTATACCATTTTTACAATGATGCAGTTGTATGCATAACAGTAAATCTTCTATTTTTTGTGAGAATAAAAATTCAAAATCGAAAGCAAAAGTAATGTAAAAGGCACCTGATGACATGACTAATGAACAGAGAAGATGTTATTTTAGTGCCAGGAATGTCTGCATTGTTTTGTCTGGACCCTATTTTGAAATTGGCATCGTTTGAATTTTGTGTGAAATTGGTCAAATTGCCATTTTCTGACCACTATTTTGCTTAGTTGCAATTGGTAAATAGACGGTTTCTTGTACTCAATCGATAGAAGAAATGGAGTTCTAGCGAAATAGCTATAATTTTAGTAGACTGAAACATTGGAATTTGCCGAAAATAGGGCTCAAATTGGGCGAAATCGCTGACGCGTAAATGTCATCGATACCGCTAACTTCGCAAGAGCATAACTCCGTTAGTTTTCCATCAAATTTCATAATTTTGGTGGTGTTATGATCGGAAAAAGATTCTCTATCATTTCATAAGAAAATTTTTTTTTTTCTGAAAAATTTTCGACCCTGAGAACAAGTTTGAGAGAGGGCCTCTCGACCCTCAAAGGGTTAAGGAGGTCCAATTTGGATACAAAAGTAGCCTTACCCACAAAGTCGATTACGTCATCCAGACGTGGCAGAGGATAGGCATCTGCAATTGTGACCTCATTCACCTTACAGTAGTCTGTACACATCCGAAAAAATATCAGGATAAGACTGTAGGAGCGCAGTTAAACTATTTACTTGAGTCTTAGTCAACCCCAACATTAAAGGGTTAGGGTCCTTGAGGAGGACCGAATTTGGAAGCTTTACATTAATCTCAGAGTGCAAAGAGTCAGGGTCATCAGAGGCAGAGGACAGAGTCATTACTGGGACTTTATCTGGTGTATTAAAGGCTTTAATTTGATTAATGTGGTAAGTTTTGCTTTTTGAGGTCTTGTCAAGGGGAGATACCACATAATTTACATCAGATAATTTACTTACAATTTGCATTGGTCCCGTAAATCTAGCTTTCAAGGTGTGGCCAGGTATAGGCTCCTGTACCAACACCTTATCTCCTGGATGGAAGGAGCAAAACTTTGAATTTCTGTCATACCTCTGTTTCATCGTATTCTGAGCTGCCTTCAAGTTAGCCTTAGCCAACTGACATGCTACCTGCAACCTTGAAGAAGGGTTGTAGCGGGTTGTGGAGGCGTCTTCTCCCATCCATCCTTCTTTGAGCACATGTATAGGACCTCGTACATTGTGCCCAAATATCAGCTCAAAAGGACTGTACCCTGTAGACTCTTGCACAGTTTCTCTCATTGCAAATAGCAACAGAGGAAGTGATTCATCCCAGTCTGTAGGAAAATGCATGCTAAAAGTTCTCAGCATTGTTTTTAACGTCTGATGGAATCTTTCCAAGGCGCCTTGGGACTGAGGATGATAGGCAGTGGATAGGTTATGAACAATTCCTAGCCTAGTTAATGCTTCCCTAAATGCTTTGGCAGTGAATTTAGTACCTAGATCACTTTGAATAGATTTAGGAATTCTAAAGCAAGAGATAAACTTAGTTAAATCTTTAAGGATTGCTTTAGTGTTAATACTGCGCATAGGAACTGCCTCTGGATACCTATTTACTCTATCCATGATTGTGAATAAGTATTGATTTCCAGACTTAGCTTTAAGTAGTGGACCTACACAATCTATTATTAATTCTGAAAAAGGGTCTCCATTAACAAGAATGGGATGGAGAGGTGCAGGTTTAATGGGGTGTCCAAGTTTCCCTACCTGCTGACATTCTGGACAACAGCGAATATGATTCTTTACATCTTGCCTTAACTTTGGTCAAAAGAACTCCTTTGTTATTCTGTACTGAGTTTTGGTAATTCCCAAATGGCCTCCTAAAGAAGAGTTATGGGCTATATTTAGTATCTGAGACCTAAACTTTCTGGGAACCACTAATTTATCTGTTTGCTGTCTTCCTCCACCTCCTTACCAGTTTCAGTGCAGACTAAGTTATTTTTTAAGAGATATTTGACCGGGTGACCTGAAGTGGATTTACCCATAGCTGCCTCAAAAGCGGAGTTCAGTGAGGAGTCTTTTCGTTGTTCCTCCCGAAAGGACAGTCCCTCAGGCATGGAAACAGAGACATCTGGCAATCCTGCAACCCTGGAATAGGAAGGCTTGATCTGGGGCTGTTCACTAAAGTTACGAGGCTCTGGCCAGTTTTCCTCGTAAAACAAATTGGTTTGTCCGAGATCAGAGTCGTCCAAGGACGAGTTAACATTCTCATCAGACATCACTTTGGTGGATACTCAGAATGAGGTATTGGAAAAAAATGTTGGAAACGTGTTTAGAAATGGAGTTGGTGGGGAGGACTATGTATCTCTTCTCAGCAGTGTCTTCTCTGGGTGTGTTGAAGATGTTCAATGCCCGTCGTCTGCAGTCTCTAATGAAGTGTCGAGGATAGTGAAGTTTAGAAAAAACTTGTTCAGTGAGGGAGCATTCTTCCTCAAGGAACTCACTGCTGCAGATTCTGAGTGTGCGCAGGAAAAAGCCTATAATTACACCACGTTTAGTTTTGGTGTTGTGGTGAGAGTAGAAGTGGAGAAGATCGTGTTGATTGGTAGGTTTTCGATAGATTATAAAACAAAGTTCATGGTCAGCTTTGCAGAGAAGAACATCAAGGAAAGGAAGAGTGTTGTCGACTTCTTCTTCTAGTGTAAACTGGATTGATGGCTCGACCTGGTTGAGTTTGTGTTGGAGAGCTTGAACGTTGAAGCATCTGGGAGTTATGATGAGAATGTCGTCAACATAATGGAGCCAGGTGACGGAAGAGGGAATAATAGTGGAAAATCGCTTGGCTTCCAAATGTTCCATATATAGGTTTGCAAGGACGGCACTAAGTGGCAATCCCATGGGTAGTCCAAAAGTTTGTTGAAAGAGTTGATTTTCAAAAGAGAAACATGTAAAGCCCACACATAGTTCAACAAGGCCGATGAAATCGCTGGCTGGAGGAGGAAGATCAAGTGAGTCGTCAATTTTCCTGTGCAAGAGATCGATAGCTTGTGTAGTACAGTGGACCCTCGGTTAACGAAAGGTCCCGTTAACGAAAATTTCGGAAAACGAAAGCTTTTTTCGTAATCGGTTAGCGAAAAAATCCTCGGTTACCGAAAGGTATTAGACGTGTCCGCCTGCTCCGCGCAAGCGCAGGACGCCAGTGAAGCGTTGTTTATCATTGAGAGAACATTACCTAGCGTGCTCTTTCAAAGATTCACAATATATTTGGTTTCTTTTTTGGTGGTTTAGTTATTGCCACTGTGAAATAAGTCACCATGGGTCCAAAGAAACTTCCTAGTGGCACCCCTGTGGTAAAGAGAGTGAGGAACACCATCGAACTGAAGAACTAAATCATAGAAAAATATGAGAGTGGTGTACGTCTGAGTGATCTTGCCAGGATGTACAAGAAAAATCCATCTACTATCGGCACTATCCTGGCACAGAGAAATGAGATCAAGGAAGCTAATGTTGCAAAAGGGGTTAATTTGTTAACAAAACAAAGATCAAAAACAGTGGATGAGGTTGAGAAGTTGTTGTTGGTGTGGATCCATGAAAAACAGAGAGTGGGTGATAGTATTTCTATGGCGATAATTTGTGAAAAGGCAAGGAAGTTGCATGCAGATCTTGTGAAGACAATGCCTGGAACCAGTGGTGAGGCGAGTGATTTTAAAGCCAGCAAAGGCTGGTTTGAGAAGTTTAAGAAATGTAGTGGAATACACAATGTTGTGAGGCATGGTGAGGCAGCCAGCTCAGACAAACGTGCAGCTGAAAAATTTGTGCACGAATTCAAGGGGTTCGTAGAGGCTGAACAATTCCTCCCCCAACAAGTGTTTAATTGTGATGAAACAGGCCTGTTTTGGAAGAAAATGCCCAACAGGACCTACATTACTCAGGAGGAAAAGGCACAGCCAGGACACAAGCCTATGAAAGACAGGCTAACTCTTATGTTTTGTGCCAATGCCAGTGGTGATTTTAAAGTGAAGCCTTTACTGGTGCATCACGCAGAAAATCCCAGACCCTTCAGGAAACACAGTGTTGACAAGAATAAATTGTGTGTGCATTGGAAAGCTAACACCAAGGCATGGGTCACTACGGAGATTTTCAAGGAATGGTTGACTGGAGTGTTTGGCCCTAGTGTGAAGAAATACCTCCTGGAAAAGAAATTGCCACTCAAGTGCCTTCTGCTACTGGACAATGCTCCTGCTCATCCTCACAACTTGCAAGAGTTGTTGCCTGACAACATAAATTTCATCAGAGTGAAGTTCTTGCCTCCTAACACCACTCCTCTCCTCCAGCCCATGGACCAGCAGGTCATTTCCAACTTCAAGAAACTGTACACCAAAGCACTGTTTCAGAGGTGCTTTAATATGACCAATGACTCTGAATTGACCCTAAGAGAGTTCTGGAAAGAACACCTCAATATCGTGCATTGCATAGGCCTTATAGGTAAGGCTTGGGAGGAAGTGACTTCCAGTGACTTCCAAGAGAGGAATTTTGAAGGATTTGAGGCTGACCCTGACCCTGACGACCCTGTGCCTGTTGTGGAACATGTTGTGGAAGATATTGTGGAATTGGGGAACAGCCTGGGGTTGGAGGTGAGTGGTGAGGATGTGGAGGAGCACAGGATAAAGCTAAAAACTGAAGAGCTGCAAGAGCTTCATCTGGAACAGCAACAGACCACAGCTGAGGTTATTGCTTCACAGGAAGAGAGAGAGAGAGATAAGGAGGTGCCTTCTTCAGTGCTTAAGGAGATGTGTACAAAGTGGAATGAGTTGCAGACATTTGTTGAAAGATACCACCCTGAACAAGCTGAAATGAGCCTTCTGTGCAACCACTTCAGTGACAGAGCCATGTTGTACTTCAGAAAAGTGTTGAAGAGTCGCCAGAAACAGAGGACTCTGGACAGCTACTTCACCAGGCAGGGGTCTAGTGACTCTCAAGCTGGTCCTAGTGGCATTAACCCTTAAACTGTCCACACGTAGATATACGTTCACTCGCGAAAGTGACCGAATTTTTTGAAAAATAAAAAAAATCATTTTTTTTTCTAAAAATGAAGAGCACATTTTTATAAATAGGATAGGCTAAAAAAAAACATTTTAGGGCCAGTACTTACCGAGATATAAGCCCGTGAAGTTGGTGCTAAATGATGTGGTGTCGGCAAAATGGAGCACTGCCGCTTGCAGAAACAAGAAACATTTACAGTAGAACGTCATTTAGCACGAGATTATGTTGCACGTTACCGGTATTGCACGATTTAAGATTTGCGACACATTATCATCTTACACGACGTAAAGATGATATTACACGGTTCGGCAGGAGGGGAAAAATTTTGAGCGCATGGTTATTTACTGCCTAAGAATCCTCATGCTTTGAGGAAAAGGGAATTTGTTGTTTTTCCTTCCTGCAAACTAAGTTTATTCAGATACACGGGGCCAGGAGCTGAGTCTCGACCCCTGCAACCACAATTAGGTGAGTACAGTTACATACATTATCATACATAGCAGCATATGTGTAGAGAACCTAGGATAACCCAAGTCAGTCAATGGAAATACTGTCACTCTGACTTTTTTGGGTTATCCTAGGTTCTCTACACATATGCTGCTATGTATGATAATCTTCGTAACTGTATCTGTGTATACCTGAATAAACTTGCTTACAGTTTGTGGGAAGGAAAAACAAATAACCATTCTCACAAGCAGTCTTGTTACTACTACTGTTGTTGTGGTTCAGCAGACACCACCCGCCTTACCCACCCACCACGGACCCCACCATCCCAGCATTCGTACGTATTTCATACGCGTCAAGTAGTCCTAGCTGTGTTTGTGAAGAATAAAATAAGAGTGAATTGTGTTTTGATCTTGAATTAACGAAGAAAACAAAGATATTAGACAAGACATAACCCGTGGCCGTAATGAAGTGTTACTTTGTACACATAAAAAGATGTAAACATAAGTTTGTGTGACTGACTGACTTGACTGACTGACTGACTTTGACTGACTTGACTGACTTGACTGAATGACTGACTTGACTGACTTACTGAATGACTTGACTGACTTACGCTGAATGACTGTGACTGACTTACTGAATGACTTGACTGACTTACTGAATGACTTGACTGACTTACTGAAATGACTTGACTGACTTACTGAATGACTTGACTGACTTACTGAATGACTTGACTGACTTACTGAATGACTTGACTGACTTACTGAATGACTTGACTGACTTACTGAATGACTTGACTGACTTACTGAATGACTTGACTGACTTACTGAATGACTTGACTGACTTACTGAATGACTTGACTGACTTACTGAGACTGCTGACTTACTGAAGACTGACTTACTGAATGACTTGACTGACTACTGAATGACTTGACTGACTTACTGAATGACTTGACTGACCTACTGAATGACTTGACTGACCTTACTGAATGACTTGACTGACCTTTCTGAATGACTTGACTGACTTACTGAATGACTTGACTGACTTACTGAATGACTTGACTGACCTACTGAATGACTTGACTGACTTACTGAATGACTTGACTGACTTACTGAATGACTTGACTGACTTACTGAATGACTTGACTGACTTACTGAATGACTTGACTGACTTACTGAATGACTTGACTGACTTACTGATACTGCTGACTTACTGAGACTTGACTGACTTACTGAATGACTTGACTGACTTACTGAATGACTTGACTGACTTACTGAATGACTTGACTGACTTACTGAATGACTTGACTGACTTACTGAATGACTTGACTGACTTACTGAAATGACTCTGACTGGACTTACTGAAGGCTTGACTGACTTACTGAAGGCTTGCTGACTTACTGAAAGGCTGACTGACTTACTGAATGGCTGACTGACTTACTGAATGGCTGACTGATTACTGAATGGCTTGACTGTATTACTGAATGGCTGACTGACTACTGAATGGCTTGACTGACTTAAAGTTAGACACTCAATTCAACCATCGACTTCAGTTCAAGAACTTCTACTATCCACCTCAGCCCAGTAGGGCCACAGCATAACTCTCCACTCTCTTCACAATCATCCACAAACACCAGCACCCACAATTTAAGGTAAATACTATTATTTCTATTACATTTGTAGTCTTAAGCAGTAAAAACAACATAATACATCACGATAATGACCTACAATTACATATTCACTTTTATTTTTTTAAGATCTGTTGGTCTAAAAAAAACTTGTTTGGCTTTTTGGGGACTCTCAGGAACGTAACCACACAACAAATTACAGTCGGTGTCCCTCAAGGTAGTGTCCTGGGGCCACTCCTATTCCTCATTTACATAAATGACCTACCGAATGCATCACAACTACTCAAACCCATTTTGTTTGCAGATGACACAACATATGTCTTCTCTCACCCAAATCCAGTCGTACTAGCCAACACAGTTAATGCCGAATTACAGAAAATATCAACATGGATGATGACAAATAAGCTTACTCTCAATACGGACAAGACCTACTACATTCAGTTTGGAAACAAAGCTACAAATGTTCCACTTAACATAAGCTAAATGGTTCACCCATCACAAGGCTCACAGAGGGAAAATTCCTAGGAATCCACCTTGACAGTAGTCTTAAATTCCAAACACACATACAACAAATTTCCAAGAAAATCTCAAGGACAGTAGGTATATTATCTAAGATACGCTATTATGTGCCTCAACCAGCTCTCATTGCACTATATCATTCTCTTATCTACCCTTATCTCACCTATGGAATCTGTGCATGGGGCTCAACAACATTAAATCACCTTAGACCACTCATAACCCAGCAAAAGGCTGCAGCCAGGATGATAACAAATTCCCACTCTAGACAGCATACTCCACCTATATTCAGAACCTTAAAACTACTCACCATAAAAAATATTCATACCTATTCATGTGCCTTCTACATACATAAAACTCTACATGCTAATATTAACCCTGCGCTCAGAATTCTCCTCAACAACTTTAATAGGTCCCACGAACATGACACAAGACACAGATCACTATTTGACATACCCCGAGTCCATACTAACCAATGTAAAAATTCTATGCACATAAGGGCCCCAAAATCTGGAATTCATTACCAGTAAATATCAAGTTAACCTTGTCGGAAAATCAATTCAAGACTCTTCTCAAAGTCACCTACTCACCCTATACTAAATACTCATACTGTAACAAACTTCCAAACCCAATATTATTTTACTTAAGAAGATCTCATTTTGATATGTTCATCCTCCTTAACACTTGTTGCAATCTCATATCATCATATTGTCATTTAAAATCTTATAGTATCATCATTTTCTTAATTTGAAATAAAATATATACCTAGATGAAACTCTAAAAACTATTTCTAGTATTGTTATTATACTAGTATAGCATCAACATACTGTAATTTGAAATAAATTCTACAACTAGATTAAACTCAACCAATTTCTCTTGTATTGTCTTTAAATAGTATGTATAACCATTTAATAATTTAAATAATATAGAACTAGAATAAACTCAATCAATTTCTTTAGCATTAAGTACTTAGTGAATAAGTCTCTAGAATAAACTGCCCCTAATGCCATGGCATGCCAGTGGCTCTCCTTGCATTACAGTTTTATAATTGTATTATATTTGTAACTACCAATAACATTGTACACTTGTAACATGCATTGAAATAAAAATTATTATTATTATTATTATTATTATTATTATTTAACACAAAATTATCTAAAACGACTTTTTCAGGAACGTAACTATCGTGCTAAATGACGTTCTACTGTATCGTTTTTTTCCATTTTCTGTTGTTTTCATCCTATGATAATAATGTTTTGATGCAGATCTATTCATTTCATTGCCAATTCTTGTTTAGACACAAATATTTGTTACTGAATTAGTAATCATACTGTCACAAACACACATGTTCACACTGATAAATAAATTTGTACACCTGGTTCAATCACTTACTATTGTTTACATATATATACAAGGTATTTACAGGTCCTATTTATGTTTCTAGAAGTCCACCACTGTATGATACTCGAAGAAGCATGGATTCATACAGAGTGCCACTCCACATTGCTGACACATGAATCGTGTGTCTTTTCGCACTTGGGGTCGCTGTGTACTGTAAGCACACACAACACACTTTTTCTGAGAGTACTTCTTCTTTGGAGTAGATGGTAATGGTATCAGGCAGTGACAGTTAGGGATAATTCGGTTGGGCACTTCCCCCTCTGGTTGTGGAGTGACAGGTCGCTGTTGTGGAGTGACAGGTCGCTGTTGTGGAGTGACAGGTCGCTGTTGTGGAGTGACAGGTCGCTGTTGTGGGGTGACAGGTCGCTGTGGAGTGGCAGGTATAGGTGTGGTACCATACTTTCTCCCTATCTGTTTATGACATTTAGGGTGAATTCTGCATATCGTTGTCACTTCCCAGTCTTTATTTCATACATGTTGAAGGCATTGAGCATTGCAATGTCCACAAGGTGGAAAAACACTTTTATATACCACTTGCGACTCCTACGCACACAGTCAACAAAGCCTATCATCATGTCACACTTGTCGACTAGTCGCATATTGTTTGTATAGTCGATGACAACAGCTGGCTTTTCAATAGGTTGATTGTTGAGCGTGCTCATTCTGTCTGTTTGTACCATCTCGTTTCTGTGGATGGTTGACAGCAATGTCACGTCCCTTTTGTCATGCCATGACAGTGCCATGATGTCATTGGCATGAAACGCCTGCACTACACTTCCTCCAGTGAACTTTGGCATGTGTTTTCTATTTCTTCTCACTGTTCCACATATATCAGTATTGTTCACACGTAGGAAATCAGCAAGCATAGGGCTTGTGTACCAGTTGTCTGTGAACAATGTATGGCCCTTGCCAAGGTATAGCTGCATCATCTTGCGAACAACATCACCAGAAATGCCCAACATGCGCCTGGTATCATCAAGTGTATTTTTACCTGTGTAGATAATGACATCCAACACAAGACCAGTCACACATAACAAACAGTTTTATACCAAAGCGATTACGTTTGCTTGGTATATATTGTTTGAATGACAGTCGTCCCTTGAACAGAATCAAGGACTCATCAACAACAATGTTCTTGAATGGATAAAAGTAGGCACTGAATTTTTGCTTGAGATACATAAACAATTCCCGGATTTTGTAGAGGAGGTCATTTCAGTTTGGTGTATTCCTATCTGAGAAGTGCAACATTCTCAGCAACAGAAGGAATCTGTTGCAGGGAAGGAGGTCTCGGAAGACTGGAGTGCTAATGAAGTGGTCTGTGGACCAGTAGTTTGCTATATTGTTCTTATATGTGTGTGGCATAAGCATGACAGTGCCAAGGAATAAATACATTTCAGCCACAGTTGTATCTTTCCACCTGCGCAGCCGTGACGATTCTGAAAAATCTGCATGGTCCATTGTATACTGGTAGTACAGGTTGGTCTGAGTAACAATCAGGTTCATTATTGGCTCATCAAAGTATAGTTGAAAATAGTCTAACTCTGTAGACTCATTTGTGATGGGACAGTGTGGCATGATGCCACTTCCACTGCCATCAAAATTGAAAGGATGTGGCATGAATGGTGTATGTTCAGTCCACTTCCATTCACGATCAGATGGCGCAGGGTGGACCTGTGGCATGGGACGTGGGGGAGCAGGAGGGACAGGAGTGGGGCCAGCAGATGATTGAGAGGGTGCCTCGTGGTCCTTTGTCTGTCCACACACCGCGCCACGAGGTCCAGGCACCATGCCACCCACCACCTCTTCCTCCATCCCAGCATACTCTCCTTCATTATCACTTTCACTATCAGTGGCTGGGGTTTTGGATCGTGAACTGCCACGACCCTTGCCTCTGACTGCATATGGCACACTGCCTGAACGTAGGTAATGACGCCCATAAGTACGTTTCACTGGGGAATAATGATAATCACTGTCACTCGACGAATCGTCTATGGGCATAAAATCGATTTCATCATCGTCACTTATATCACCTTCACTATCGTCACTATCATAACACATGGAAAATGCTAATTTCCTCTTGGAGCTGCCTTTGGGTAGTAACACTAGAAACCCCAGAGGTGCTGGGCTGAGGGTCTGTGGCCACACTGGCCACACCAGATGTGCTGGGCTGAGGGTCTGGTATGGCCACACTGTCCACACTGGCCACACTGGCCACCCCAGAGGTGATGGGCTGAGGGTCATCTGGGTTGTCATCAATAGTTTCACTAATTCCTTGATTATTAGTGGCTATATCACTGTCAAATCCACTAAGCTCGCGTTCTCTATCACTTTCCGAGAATAGTAGAGTGTTAATACGACGAGGCGTGAGTGAATCACGGGGGTGTGCCATGATGTTGACCCAAGATGGAGCTGAAACTAACTGGGGCTACCATGCGGTACCCTGGTGTCCCCGATTTTTTTCATACTGCGCACACTGAGGGCGCAGACCCATTCTCTCATGTCTAGGCGACTCAGGCCTATTTCACTAAATTTGAACGAATGTAAAATAAAACGTAGATATACGTTCGGTCACTTTTGCGAGTGAACGTATATCTACGTGTGGACAGTTTAAGGGTTAAAAGACCAAGAAGGGAAGTAACACCAGAGAGGGACTTGTCACCTGAAGTCCTTTTGGAGGGGGATTCCCCTTCCAACCACTAACACCTGCTCCAGTCATCATCTATACTATCTTCCAGATGCCTGCAAGTCTCTTCAATAAAGGTAAGTAAATGTTATTTTTTTTTATTTTGAGTGATTATTTTTTTGTGGAACGAATTAATTGTTTTTACATTATTTCTTATGGGAAATAAGGTTTCAGATAACGAAAGATTCAGATTAAGAAAGAGCTCCTGGAACGGATTAATTTCGTTAACCGAGGGTCCACTGTATTTACTTTGATGAATAGGGATGTTACATCAAGGCTGGAGAGTTTCTTGTTCCTGATGTTGCTGTTGCGAATGCGATTGAGAAGGTCACCAGAGTGTTTGAGATGTGCTGGACTGATGGTGCCCAAAAGTTTAGAGAGGTGTTTAGCGAGAATTCCTGAGAGTTGGTGGGGAGCACTGCCTATTCCTGAGGATATGGGCCTCAATGTGATACCTGGTTTGTCAGTTTTTGGCAGACCGTTCATTCTGGCAGGTCTGGGGTTGCTGGGAATGGTGTGTAGAAGTTTCTTTCCTTGTTCTGAGTCCCTCAGAATGCGGCAAGTCTTGTGAAGACATGTTTTGGTGAGGTTGTCCACTTGGTTAGTTGTGAGAGGTTTGTATGTATCTGGGTCATTAAGTAGATTAAGCATTTTTTTCCTGTAATCGTCAGTGTTTAAGATTATGACTCCACCTCTTTTATCAGCAGTGGTAATCCTGATGGTCATGTCTTCTGCTAAAGCTTTAAGTGCAATGATGTAACGAGACTCGCCGCATTCTGAGGGACTCAGAACAAGGAAAGAAACTTCTACACACCATTCCCAGCAACCCCAGACCTGCCAGAATGTATGGTCTGCCAAAAACTCACAAACCAGGTATCCCATTGAGGCCCATATCCTCGAAAATAGGCAGTGCTCCCCACCAACTCTCAGGAATTCTCGCTAAACACCTCTCTAAACTTTTGGGCACCATCAGTCCATGTTATGGGGTATTATGGACTTATTATGGGGGCTATGGAACCCAGCATGTATTGTAGTAATTAAGTAACATGAATACCTAATTATATTGAATTATTCAGAATTTGCTAATGAGGTCTTAGGTCAGGCCACCCTAAAGACTTCAAAGAGCTGAATTACCTGATTTCTCAATATAATATGTTATAAAAATAAATGCACATTTTTATAAGTACTAGTTATAAGTTGCATGTCTCATTGTAATAACATAAGATATATTGAGAGTACATGTGGAGATGTGCAAAGTGATGTGTTTTTGTTTGAGGGGGAGGAGCTTAGAGAGACTGCTGTTTCCCACAATCCTCTCTCCTGGAACATGGCTGATGCAGTGAGCTGGTATTGTATTTAGCTGACCTTAACCTTGTATTTCTGGGCAGAATGAGTGTTTAAGAAGTAATGGAGGGTTGTAGATCGATGTTACCATGATATTCTGTGATCTTCAGTGTATCAAGACACTGGAGGGTTAAAGAATGTTAAGAAAAAGAGAGTTAAAGGTGGCAGCTGAGCCATGTGCTTTTGGTGAGGCTAGTTATATGTTTAGAAGTAGAGACCTGTACATTATATGTATATAAATACCTCTTAATATAGCTCTATTTTTATAATGTTCGTTTAAATAACCTTTTGAGAGGAATGTGAGAGGACCAATAAGTTTTCAGATGCAGCAGTTAAGCATGAGTAAGTATCATTTTAGCCTATAAATATCCTCCTTTTACCCTAAGACCTTTTAAGTAAATACCCTATGCTAGTACATGTAGAACCTTGATGATAAATAGGGGAAAATAACATAACAGTCCAGCACATCTCAAACACTCTGGTGACCTTCTCAATCGCATTTGCAACATCAACATCAGGAACAAGAAACTCTCCAGTCTTGATGTAACATCCCTATTCACCAAAGTACCTACTACACAAGCTATCGATCTCTTGCTCAGGAAAATTGACGACTCACTTGATCTTCCTCTTCCAGCCAGTGATTTCATCGGCCTTGTTGAACTATGTGTGGGCTTTACATGTTTCTCTTCCGAAAATCAACTTATTCAACAAACTTTTGGACTACCCATGGGATCGCCACTTAGTGCCGTCCTTGCGAACCTATATATGGAACATTTGGAAGCCGAGCGATTTTCCACTATTATTCCCTCTTCCGTCACCTGGCTCCGTTATGTTGATGACATTCTCATCATATTAATCAAATTAATCAATGAAAATATGGACCAACATAAAGCATTTAAACAACAAGATACCAGGATGACACAACTTGAAAACAAAATCCTCAGCCTTGAACAAAAGTTAACAACAACTGGAATGACTGATTTTGGCAAAACCCTCCAAACTGTCATTAATAGCCACACTGAACAGATAACATCTATAAACACAAAGGTTGAGGAAGCAGTAAAGGAGTGGAAGAACTACATGGATAACCAGTTTAATGACTACCTTGCACTACAAGAGGACAAAACCGAGCAAGATAAGTTATCAGACGCAGTAATAGTGAACAGTCCATTCTTTCCCAGTGATATGACCCAAGCAAACAGTAAAGACATTACTTTACAGATCATCAAAGATCAAATAAACGTAAATGTACCAGTGACAGATATAAAAGATGCACGATTATTAGGTTCCCATGGTAGAAAAAGTGTTATGCTTGGATTCACCACACATGACAGGAAAACAGATCTAATTAGATCATCTATTAAAGCCAGGAAACAAATATTCATTAATGAGTGTCTGACCAAAAAACGTCAGAACCTCTGGTATAGAATCAGAAGACTTAAGCGAGAGAATAATGATAAAATCCACCAATATTTCACCCGGGATGGAAAAATTCTAGTGAAAAAAACAAGTGTAGGTCAGTTGTATACTATCACAAATGAGAATGAACTATCAAGATTCCTTAGGGATGCAAATATAACAGAGATGTATAAACACAATGTCCAATGTAGTGTATGTTTTGCCCATCTACCTCATTTAGGTATTTGTCTATCCTCTGATGAATATTTTTGACAAATAGTTTTACTTTTATTTTTAAATACATACAATTTTTACTTGTGCCATTTTTCAACCCACATACTTATATATTTTATCAGCTTACTTGCTTAGAATTTATAATTATTATTAATCACCTTATTTGCTAAAATT
>WNWK01031641.1:0-22563 GCA_009830355.1 Cherax destructor
CAGCCATGGTTAGGTATCTTTCTTTTTATTTTTAAGAAAAAAAAAGAAAAGAAAATAAAAATAAAAAATAAAAAAGGGGGAACGTGAGGAATAGCTCCTAGGAGGAATGAAAGGAGCGCAAATCCTCCGCGCCCAAGAGGACCTCAACACCGCAAGTAGTGCAGATGCCGATGGAACCCGTGCCATACCCTACCCTTCATGCCAGTAAACCAGCAATCCGGGATAGCAACCTCACATCCACCGAGCCATCTCGGCGGACAAAAGAGAGGGCGGCCGGATATCCGCCACAAAGCATACCGCCCGGCCACCACCCGCGGAATCCGAAAGGTGGCCTCCAGAGATACACCCGTCGCCCGAAAGATACCCAAGGCCACCCCCCGGGTGACCGGAGAGGGATCGGGACATCCCCAGGCGATCCAGATTCCACGGCAAACTACACCACCGCCAAGGACCTCAACGGAATGGGATGGACTACGATACCCTTTCCCCTACCTAGGAACTAGAATGCCTGAGGAGAGAAGCTCCCAGGGTAAAACTGGGAAGGAAATAAGGGAGGGATGAGGAGGAGGAGGAGGAAAGGGAAAAGGGAGGATGGGGAAGATGGGAAAAGGGAGGGGGGGATTGGGGGGTAATTAGGTTCGGTCTGAGGAAGAAGACCAAAAGGTCCAATTCCTCAGACCGATAGCCTCTTTACCGCGACAAGGAGCCCCCCTTAAAGAGGGTGCTGATAATCAACAAACTTTTATGATTGTTTTTGTTACTTATTATTTTATACAAAATAGTTTACACAATTCATTACAACAATTAAATTTGTTAATATGCAAAGCAGTTTTCTTGTGTTCCTTGTAATTAATAAATTTATTGTTTATGATCACTTAGAGATCATAAATATAAACAGTCAATTAGTTATTGCTTTATTAGTCTTAAGATTGCCTGAAATGTGCACAACAATGGTCTTTCTCCATGAACACCTGAATGTCATACATCTCAATACAAACATTGTATCATGCTGAAATGAAGATTATGATTATAATTATGATAACATAAGCTTATATTACTGTTTAGTATTAAAACATTTCTGTAGGCTTTGGTTGAGGCCTATGAACAACTTAAGCTTTGTCCAACAAGACACTGGGTAAAATTTTCAGACTTATTTTGGGGAAAAATAGCATCTTTGACACTGTAAAATACTGTAACCCACCACATAGTGGTTGAAACAGTGGATGTGTTTCCTTACACTGGTTGTCCATGTTCATTCATCAGTAAAATAGGCACCTGGGTGTTAGTGGACTGGTCTGGGTCGCATCTAATGAGAGTTCTGCTCATCATTGGTGTGTGTTTCAACAGCATATTGTTTTAACAGACCAGCTGTATCCTACCAAGGTACGGTGACCCAAAAGGAAGAAACACACTCACCATCACTCACACCATCACTGTCTTGCCAATACTATAGTTGAAAACTGAAAATATCTCAGCCTCTCCTTCAGAGTGCAGCCACTGTATCTTTTACCTCCAGGACTCAAGTCAGTAACTACATATAGATATTTACTTCATACAAACATGGGATCAGCAGTCAATTGTTGTGAGTCTCAGCAACTCTGGTATTGATAACCTTAACAAGTAAGACTCATAAAGGTTTCAAAGAACTCAATTCCTCACATTTGAACAATATAAACATAAGCAAAAACACTAAGGGGGGTAGGCGAGTTTCAGTGGGGAGAAATAAATGGGATTAAGTCAGGAGTATCTGAGAGAGTTAGAGCTAAGGAAGGGGTAGCAATAATGTTGAAGGATCAGTTATGGAAGGAAAAGAGGGAATATAAATGTGTAAATTCAAGGATTATGTGGATTAAAATAAGGGTCGGATGCGAAAAGTGGGTCATAATAAGCGTGTATGCACCTGGAGAAGAGAGGAGTGTAGAGGAGAGAGAGAGATTTTGGGAGATGTTAGGCGAATGTATAGGAACTTTTGAACCAAGTGAGAGAGTAATTGTGGTAGGGGACCTAAATGCTAAAGTGGGAGAAACATGCAGAGAGGGTGTAGTAGGTAAGTTTGGGGTGCCAGGTGTAAATGATAATGGGAGCCCTTTGATTGAACTTTGTATAGAAAGGGGTTTAGTTATAGGTAATACATATTTTAAGAAAAAGAGGATAAGTATACAAGTAGATATAAACAACTATTGGAGGATAGATGGGCTAGTGAGAGTGTAGGCAATGGGGTCGAAGATGTATGAGGTAGATTTAAAAATGTAGTGTTGAGTGTTCAGCAGAAGTTTGTGGTTACAGGCGAGTGGGTGCGGGAGGGAAGAGGAGCAATTGGTGGAATGATGATGTAAAGGGAGTAGTAAGGGAGAAAAAGTTAGCATATGAGAGGTTTTTACAAAGTAGAAGTGATGCAAGGAGGGAAGAGTATATGGAGAGAAAAAGAGAGGTTAAGAGAGTGGTGAAGCAATGTAAAAAGAGAGCAAATGAGAGAGTGGGTGAGATGTTATCAGCAAATTTTGTTGAAAATAAGAAAAAGTTTTGGAATGAGATTAATAAGTTGAGGAAGCCTAGGGAACAAATGGATTTGACAGTTAAAAATAGGAGAGGAGAGTTATTAAATGGAGAGTTAGAGGTATCGGGAAGATGGAGAGAATATTTTGAGGAGTTGTTAAATGTTGATGAAGACAGGGAAGCTGTGATTTCATGTGTAGGGCAAGGAGGAATAACATCTTGTAGGAGTGTGGAAGAGCCAGTTGTGGGTGTAGGGGAAGTTCATGAGGCAGTGGGTAGAATGAAAGGGGTAAGGCAGCTGGGATTGATGGGATAAAGATAGAAATGTTAAAAGCAGGTGGGGATATAGTTTTTTGGAGTGGTTGGTGCTATTATTTAATAAATGTATGGAAGAGGGTAAGGTACCTGTATTGTTCCTTTGTATAAAGGCAAAGGGGACAAAAGAGAGTGCAAAAATTATAGGGGAATAAGTCTGTTGAGTGTACCTGGTAAAGTGTATGGTAGAGTTATTATTGAAAGAATTAAGAGTAAGACAGAAAGCAGGATAGCAGATGAACAAGGGGGCTTTAGGAAAGGTAGGGGGTGTGTGGACCAAGTGTTTACAGTGAAACATATAAGTGAACAGTATTTGGATAAGGATAAAGATGTTTTTGTGGCATTTATGGATTTGGAAAAGGCGTATGATAGGGTAGATAGGGGGGCAATGTGGCTCAGGTTAGAGTGTGTAGGAGGGAAGGGGACTATTTCCCAGTAAAAGTGGGCCTTAGACAAGGATGTGTGATGTCACCGTGGTTGTTCAATATATTTATAGATGGGGTTGTAAGAGAAGTGAATGCGAGGGTCTTGGCAAGAGGTGTGGGGCTAAAAGATAAAGAAGCAAATACAAAGTGGGAGTTGTCACAGTTGCTTTTTGCTGATGACACTGTGCTTTTGGGAGATTCTGAAGAGAAGTTGCAGAGGTTGGTGGATGAATTTGGTAGGGTGTGTAAAAGAAGAAAATTGAAAGTGAATATAGGAAAGAGTAAGGTGATGAGGATAACAAAAAGAATAGGTGATGAAAGATTGGATATCAGATTGGAGGGAGAGAGTATGGAGGAGGTGAATGTATTCAGATATTTGGGAGTGGACATGTCAGCAGATGGGTCTATGAAGGATGAGGTGAATCATAGAATTGATGAGGGGAAACGGGTGAGTGGAACACTTCGGAGTCTGTGGAGACAAAGAGCTTTGTCCATGGAAGTAAAGAGGGGAATGTATGAGAGTATAGTTATACCAACACTCTTATATGGGTGTGAAACATGGGTGATGAATGTTGCAATGAGGAGAAGGCTGGAGGCAGTGGAGATGTCGTGTCTGAGGTCAATGTGTGGTGTGAATATAATGCAGAGAATTCGGAGTTTGGAAATTAGGAGGAGGTGCGGGATTACCAAAACTATTATCCAGAGAGCTGAGGAGGGGTTGTTGAGGTGGTTTGTCCATGTAGAGAGAATGGAACGAGACAGAGTGACTTGGAGAGTGTATAAATCTGTAGTGGAGGGAAGGCGGGGTAGGGGTCGGCCTAGGAAAGGTTGGAGGTAGGGGGTAAAGGAAGTTTGTGTGCGAGGGGCTTGGACTTCCAGCAAGCATGTGTGAGCGTATTTGATAGGAGTGAATGGAGACAAATGGTTTTTAATACTTGACGTGCTGTTGGAGTGTGAGCAAAGTAACATTTATGAAGGGATTCAGGGAAACCAGCAGGCCGGACTTGAGTTCTGGAGATGGTGAGTACAGTGCTGGCACTCTGAAGGAGAGGTGTTAATGTTGCAGTTTTATAACTGTAGTGTAAAGCACCCCTCTGGCAAGACAGTGATGGAGTGAATGATGATGAAAGTTTTTCTTTTTCGGGCCACCCTACCTTGGTGGGAATCGGCCGATGTGTTAATAAAAAATAAAAAAAAAACTAAGTAGATAAAATTATTACAGTGGTACCTCGAGTTATGAACTTAATTCGTTCTAGACGGCTACTCAAGTGCTGATACCGAAGGAGTTTGTTCCCATAAGAAATAATGAAAATTAAATTAATCCATTAATCTCGGCAGGCGATGTAACATATCCCCAATGAAGAGCAGGGGTGCCACTAGCACGTTGAGGGACAACACAATAAGTGTCAGGGGCCCAAGATTGTTCAACTGCCTCCCAGCATACATCAGAGGGATTACCAACAAACCCCTGGCTGTCTTCAAGCAGGCACTGGAAAGGCACCTAAAGTCGGTACCTGACCAGCCAGGCTGTGGTTCGTACGTTGGAATGCGTGCGGCCAGCAGTAACAGCCTGGTTGATCAGGCTCTGGTCCAACAGGAGGCCTGGTCACAGACCGGGCTGCGGGGGCGTTGACCCCTGGAATTCTCTCCAGGTAGATTTCAGACCCCCAAAAATACACTTACAAAAGCACCTACAAAAATGCACTTACATAATTGTTCAAGTTGGGAGCTGCTTGTAAGTAGAGATACTACTGTATATGTTAAGTTCTACTTTTGTTGTGGGAATATGTCTAATAAATACTGTTAAAAGAATGAATAGTCTTAGACATATAATATTGACACAAATGTTCCCTTACTGGACTTATTACAGTTGCTGTTGTTCACTGAATATTACACTGCTGTTGCTCACTGAATATTACACTGCTGTTGTTCACTGAATATTACACTGCTGTTGTTCACTGAATATTACACTGCTGCTGTTCACTGAATATTATACTACTGTTGTTCACTGAATATTATACTACTGTTGTTCACTGAATATTTCACTACTGTTGTTCACTGAATATTACACTGCTGTTGTTCACTGAATATTACACTGTTGTTGTTCACTGAATATTTTACTACTGTTGTTCACTGAATATTTCACAGATGTTCACTGAATATTACACTACTGTTGTTCACTGAATATTACACTGCTGTTGTTAACTGAATATTTCACTACCGTTGTTCACTGAATATTTCACTACTGTTGTTCACTGAATATTTCACTACTGTTGTTTACTGAATATTTCACTACTGTTCACTGAATATTTCACTACTGTTGTTCACTGAATATTTCACTACTGTTGTTCACTGAATATTTCACTACTGTTGTTCACTGAATATTACACTACTGTTATTCACTGAATATTACACTGCTGTTATTCACTGAATATTACACTGCTGTTGTTAACTGAATATTTCACTACTGTTGTTCACTGCATATTTCACTACTGTTGTTCACTGCATATTTCACTACTGTTGTTCACTGAATATTACACTTTTGCTGTTCACTGAATATTACACTGCTGTTGTTCACTGAATATTTCACTACTGTTGTTCACTGAATATTTCACTGCTGTTGTTCACTGAATATTTCACTGCTGTTGTACACTGAATATGTCACTACTCTTGTTCACTGAATATTTCACTGCAGAATTCTTGGTTACTGCAGTAAGCAGATTACAGACTTAACCTAAAAGTATTTTCCATATTATTCAACACAATAAGTGTCCGGGGCCCAAGACTGTTCAACTGCCTACCAGCATACATAAGGGGGATTACCAAAAGACCCCTGGCTTTCTTCAAGAACGCACTGGACAGGCACCTAAAGTCAGTACCTGACCAGCAAAGCTATGGTTTGTACGTCGGGCTGTGCGGCCAACAGTAACAGCCTGGTTGATCAGGCCTTGATGCACCATGAGACCTGGTTATAGACCAGACTGTGGGGGGTGTTGCTTCCCAAAACCCTTTCCAGGTATACTCCAGGTATATTGTTCATACTCTATATTAGCTCTCATTTGTACATAAGACTTCTTTTTTTTATAAAATATGTAAGATATTGTTAACATTAATAGAACTTTTCTTTATGAACTTCTTATATGATTTAAATGACTGACATTTCATTTACATCTTTCACTATGAACACTGATATTGCATATCCCTTGTATATATTCTCATGTGTTTATAACTAAAATATTTCTTATTCATGTTTTATCTCCTGTATGTACTCGCATATGTCTCACAAGACTGCCTTTTTCACTAAAACATTTCAGACACTCGGAGCACTGATATGGTTTAACTCCTGTATGTACTCGCATATGTTTCACAAGACTGCGTTTTTCACTAAAACATTTCAAGCACTCAGAGCACTGATATGGTTTATCTCGTGTATGTACTCGCATATGTGTCACAAGACTTGTCTTTTACAATAAAACATTTCAGACACTCAGAGCACTGATATGGTTTCTCTCCTGTATGTACTCGCATATGTGTCACAAGACTGCCTTTTACACTAAAACATTTCAGACACTCAGAGCACTGATATGGTTTATCTCCTGTATGTACTCGCATATGTGTCACAAGACTGCCTTTTACACTAAAACATTTCAGACATTCAGAGCACTGATATGGTTTATCTCCTGTATGTCCTCGCATATGTGTCACAAGACTGCCTTTTACACTAAAACATTTCAGACACTCAGAGCACTGATATGGTTTATCTCCTGTATGTACTCGCATATGTATACCAAGATTGCGTTTTTCACTAAAACATTTCAAGCACTCAGAGCACTGATATGGTTTATCTCCTGTATGTCCTCGCATATGTGTCACAAGACTGCCTTTTACACTAAAACACTTCAGACATTCAGAGCACTGATATGGTTTATCTCCTGTATGTACTCGCATATGTATCACAAGATGGTATTTATGACTAAAACATTTCGGACACTCAGAGCACTGATATGGTTTATCTCCTGTATGTACTTGCATATGTGCCACAAGACGGCCTTTTACACAAAAACACTTCAGACACTCAGAGCACTGATATGGTTTATCTCCTCTATGTACTCGCACATGATTCGCAAGATTGCCTTTTACTGTAAAACACTTCAGACATTCAGAGCACTGATATGGTTTATCTCCTGTATGTACTCGCATATGTATCACAAGATGGTTTTTGCGACTAAAACATTTCAGACACTCAGAGCACTTATATGGTTTATCTCCTGTATGTACTCGCATGTGTGTCACAAGACTGCCTTTTTGACTAAAACATTTCAGACACTCAGAGCACTGATATGGTTTATCTCCTGTATGTACTCGCATATGTCTCACAAGATGGTTTTTGCGACTAAAACATTTCAGACACTCAGAGCACTTATATGGTTTATCTCCTGTATGTACTCGCATGTGTGTCACAAGACTGCCTTTTTGACTAAAACATTTCAGACACTCTGAACACTCAAATGGTTTATGTCCTTTAAGTTTTTTCATATTTTTCAAATGAAGGTTATTCATTTTAAAATATTTTAGTCATTCAACAGCGGTATAGTTAATCTTTCTTATATACGCGCATGTGTATTTTTTTTTTTTTATTATTTTGGACACAACAGTTTTCCTTATGAACATATCTCCATGTTAAGATATCTTTTGTCAAAACTTTTCCTACTTATGATCAGTAATAAAGTTTATTTTGTGTGTTAAAAGACTAATGTGAATATGTACTAGAACACCGCAGATACACTCAACAACATTTTTATTATTTTCTCTTGTCTTTAAACATACTTTTCTTAAAATTTTGACAGTATTACTAACTTGTACTTTTCTATGAACTGCCATGCATTTTTTAGATAGAATTTTCGATATCAAAAACAAAATTGTTTACTTAGTAATATCTAGCTAGTTAGAAATTCACAAGAATATCAGGTGATGACCTTCTTGAAGTACTGAAGATATAGTGTCTGGGAAGATACAACCTGGTAGTTTTCCACACAATACTTGTGCAATATCAGTTGTTGTTTAAGACACTTACACTGGTGCTTCTTGAAGTACTGAAGATATAGTGTCTGGCAAGATACAACCTGGTAGTCTTCCACACAATACTTCTGCAATATCAGTTGTTGTTCAAGACACTTACAATGGTGCTTCTTGATGTACTGAAAATATAGTGTCTGGCAAGATACAACCTCGTAGTCTTCCACACAATGCTTCTGCAATATCAGTTGTTGTTCAAGACACTTACACTGGTGCTTCTTGAAGTACTGAAGATATAGTGTCTAGCAAGATACAACCTGGTAGTCTTCTGCAATAGAAACATGAGTCAGAATAGCAAAATTTTCCACCATTTCCAACACAACATACTGAAGTATCTGAAAAAAACTTACAGATAAATTACATGTTGTTATATTATTATTATTATAATCAAAGAGAAGCGCTAAACCACAGGGGTTATACAGCGCTGCAGGTTATTGCAGGATGCAGGGAGAATGGGTTGTAAGAGGGAGATGGATGATTAGTAGGGTATGGAGTGTAGCAGGATGGTGGACAGTGCAGGGATAGAGGATAGCAAGAGATAAAGGTAGAAGGGACTGAGGGAGGTGCTAGAGATATAATCATCAGAGATTGTGTAGTAAGTCAGTTTCTGTCAAAAAGTCAAAGAGAGAGTCAGGATTAAAGGAGGGTCCATCTGCAAGAAGGGAAGGTAAAGAAAGGGCCGCAGAGCGAAGACGTCGTTGGAGGTAAATTCTGCGTGCTCATTGATAGAGTGGGCACTCCAACAGAATATGTCGAACAGACACTGGAACCTGACAATGCTCACAGAGAGGGGCAGGGAACCTCTCCATGAGATACCCGTGAGTAAAACGAGTGTGGCCGATGCGAAGACAGGAGAGTGTAGTCTCCCAACCTCGACATTGGTGACAAGAAGGCCAGAAACCTACGATCGGTTTAATAGAATGAAGTTTGTTATTCAGCAGGTCAGACCAGTGTTGTTGCCAACGGGTGCGAACGTGGGTAGCAATGACCGCAAAATAGTCTGTGAAAGGAACACCTCTATATGAAACTGGAAGGTCATGTACTGCTGACCGCACAGCAGTGTCTGCCTATTCATTGCCCTGTACGTCAACATGACCAGGGACCCAACAAGAAACAATATCTTTATGCTTGCTAAAGATACGGTGTAACCAAAGGTGGATACGAAGAACTAGGGGGTGAGGTGTATCAATTTTATGGATAGCCTGTAAAGCACTAAGGGAGTCTGAAACAACCACAAATGGTGACACATGCATAGATGCAATACGGATAAGTGCCACAAGAATGGCATACAATTCAGCCGTAAATATGCTAGCCGAGGGTAATAGGTGCCCTCGTACAACGCTGTTCGGAAACACTGCTGCGAATCCGACGAAATCAGATGACTTTGAACCATCGGTGTATACTGCGATGGCATGGGAATGAGAACGAAAGTGGTCTAGAAAGAAAGAGCGAGAAGCCGCCGTAGGTAGTTGGGCTTTCGCGCAAGGTAGAGGAATAGAACAGACACGGACAGCAGGAACTTCCCAAGGGGGTAGGGGAAAGGGAGATGTCACATGAACATATAGAGGTGGGAGCTGAAGGGAAGACAGGCGTGAATGTAGACGAAGAGAAAAGGGACGAAGTAAGCAGGGGCGAGGAATAAATAAAGAGCGCCTACTAACATCTGTAACAATCCTATACATGGAAGGATTGCGGAGGTCATGAGAGAGAACAAAATAGTGAATGCAATGTGCATCAAGACGATCAGATAAGGATGGAATGTTCGCTTCTACATAGAGGCTCTCAACCGGGGAAGAACGAAATGCACCAAGGCATAAGCGTAATCCCTGGTGATGGATGGGATTAAGGATGGAAAGAGTAGCAGGGGAGGCCGCAGAATATATCTGGTCACCATAATCGAGTTTCGACAAAATTAGGGCTGAATGTAGGCGAAGGAGGGTTCTACGATCAGCCCCCCATTAAAGATGTGCGAGGGTTTTAAAAGGTTCAGCCTGGTGTGACAAGTTGCCTTCAGAGAGGTAATGTGAGGTTTCCAGGACAATCAACGGTCGAACAGGAGGCCGAGAAACCTGACTGTATCACGTTCTGGGATACGTGAGCCGTATAGGTACAATGGATGGTCAGAGACCACTGAACGTCTAGTAAACGTAATTTGATGGGTTTTGCCACTAGAAAATTTAAACCTGTGAGTGGTGGCCCAATCAGAAACCCGGCTGATGGCATGCTGGAGGGAAACTGCAATGAGGTGACAGTCAGCACCTGCACAAGCTATAGCAAAGTCATTGTTGCGCCCCTTGAATTGGGCCTCAATGTATATAATGTATATTTCCATGTTCTATAATTTTATATTGCGAATATTCTCGATTATAGCTAAATCGTTAATATTTTGCTTTATATTATTATTAGACTATTATTTATAGCTATATTTATTAGGTAGGATGTAATATTTTATGTTGTGCTCGAGAGTGTGTAGTAACTGCCTTGGTGTTGGAAAACGACTGTTACGCTGCCGGCGTCTAGTTGCTGGGAGGAGTCAGTCTCTGGACACTCCTGAGCTGGGTGGTTGTTCCTCCTTCTTCGCTCTCTCTGGCCTGCTGCCCTCGTCGAGTCAACACCTCACTCCATTTCTTCTTGTTTTCTCGACATTAGACTCTGTTGGGTAGAGTATGCATTCGTGGGTGAGGCGAATCATACTTCTCAGAACTCTGTGTAACTCTGTTCATAGAGAATAGACTAGATAGTGATTTTTCGACGTTGTTCTGGGTTGTGTGTCACATTGACACTCTTTGATAAAACTCAGGTCTCAAGCTATAGCTCTGGACCTACTTCGATAAGGCATCTGTGCACCGCCACAGTTTGGGATTGTTTATGCTGAACCTAGTTTCAGTAGTAAGGGAGTTTTATGACTGTTTTGGAGGATCTACTGATGGTCCCCAGTTAGGGTCGATTTTCTATCTCCTTGTTCCTGATGCTGTGTAGCTGTTGCCTGTTATAGTGCTGTTCTGCGAAGTGGTCATTTTACTAGACAATCAAGCTGTTCTGGTTGTCAATTTGTTAGTACAGCTAGCTTATGAGAAGTTGTTCTGTCGTACACTGATTGAGTCGAGTCATAGTTACCGGGAGCACACTCGTACACACATTTATTATTATTTGTATATAATATTGTTATTACGGACATTGTACCTGATGGTACTTCTGAGTCATTTATATATATGTGCCCTCAGCACAGACTTATTGTATATGAGAGCAGTGTAGGAGCTACCCTCCTAATTAACCTCCTAATTGATATCTTAATTAATATCTTTATATTTGATTTACTTTGCAACCCTAGATTTTCTCACTTTAGTAATAAACCTTTTAAAAATATCTGTTTGGTTAGTACCCTATCAGTTGCAATCCCCTTAATCTATATAATATGTCGGATAACTGAACCAGGATACTGACTTTGTTGCAAAAGCCCAGTAACAGGCTGGATGCTAGAAGGGCTTTCCTTTCTAGTGTTCACTGGAGATATCTATTATTAATAGATATCGTGTCATTTTGTAACAAATGGGGGCCTGTCCGGGATGTTCTTGATCCAAGGTGTTGGAGGAATTGTCCAGTTTGCCCTACTAGTAACTCTATGGTCAAACACTTTGAGTAATTTCCTAATCTGAAGACTAGGAGTTTGGTCTTGTACAACATTGTAGGGGATGTATGTACCTGCCCGAGTCTCTTGATCCAAGGAGATGGAAATACTGTTAATGAGCTCTGGCTCTAAGACAACCAACACTAGTATAACTTGTAAAGTAAATTCTTACATTAGGATTCTAGCTTCCCATAATCACTCTCTCATATTGTACTTATTTTCGTGATGTATGATAAGGTGAAAAAGTTAATTGATACTCTGACTTTGTCGAAGTTACGTACTTTAAAGCTTCAGACTTGTTGGCAGGTAGCCAAGTATCTGGGTGTGACGTACAACCGTAGTTACACCGCAGTAACAGTCAGAGCATTAATTAAAGATATGTTGTTTCCTGATAATACAGAGAGTTCTGATTCAGAGTCAGAGAGCTTAGTGTCACAATTGGGAAATATGTCGCTAATTGATGACGTAGAAAAGAGAGCAACTCAGGCAGAGGTTTCTGAGCCTAGCAATACTCCTCAGTTTTCTCTCACTCCCTACTGTCTGCCTCAGACATTAGTTCAGTGTACCAAGAAGTATGACGCAGCCTCATACTAGTACTGTTTATGCTACACCTGTCTCTTCGTATACTAGACCAGATCTAGGCTCTATTGGCATGGCTGGACTAGGTGACTGACCTAGGGTCCATCCAGATAAACCTGTTCATTTACCTTCTCCCTTGTCCTTTGATCCTATATCGCTGGACCAATTCAACAGGATGGAACGCCTAATATTGTTGCAAACTACACAAATTGAGGCACAGAGGAAATTGAATGAGGAAGAGTTCCATAGAGAAACTGTTCGTTTCCAGAGACAACAGAGTATTAGATCTGATCAGCCTAGTAAGACTATAGAGGATACATTTAACGTGCAGAAAGCTGCCACAATGGTCCCTAAGTTTTTTGAGACAGACCTAGATACGTATTTTGATGTGTTCGAGAATCAAGCACGTGCCATGAATTGGCCACGTAAGCATTGGGCTACATTGTTGCACACAGCTTTGACTGGCAGAGCACAAACATGTACTGCTGCTTTGCCTTTTGCCAAATACGTTGACTATGCCACAGTCAAAGAAACCATTCTTGAGACATATAATTTGTTACCTGTAAGTTACCAACGTGTATTTCGTACGTTACAACGATGACAGGGTCAAACTTGTGTGGAGTTTGCCCGTGAGAAAAAGCTTGCATTTGAGAGGTGGTGTCGAGCCTCCCATTGCCAGACTTATGACACTCTCGTGCAGCTGATACTTCACGAGGAGTTCAACAACGGTATGTCTGCTGATGTACAGGAATATCTGATTGACCACTCTGCCGCAGATATTCTAGAGACTGCAGCATTTGCTGACAACTATGAAATTTCTCACACAATTGTATCGTGCTAAAACTGAGAGAAAAAAGGTAACTAAAAAATGTCCTAGGAATTGGCAAAAACAATCAGCTGATCAGTACCGGCCTAAAACTGCTACTGTTACTTCTCGTACCTTCAGCAGGAAACCTGACATTCCTGAATCTGTCTCTGTAGCTAGACAGAAGTCTAATACAGTGGTACCTCGACTTACGATATTAATCCGTCAGAGAGGCCATATCTTAAGACGAAACAATCGTTAGACGAATCAATTTTCCCCATAAGAAATAATGGAAATAAATTTAATCCGTCCAAGACTTCCAAAAGTAGTTAAATAAAATATTTTTTAGAACTTTTGGACATTAAATAAATAATTTAATAAAGAATATCTAAATAAGCATGCAAATATTGAACAATAACATGTCACTTACATTTATTGAAGAGTTGTTGATGTGTGGAGGACGGGAGGAGGGAGAAGGTGGAGTAGTATGCTAGTGTTTGGAAGGGAATCCTTCCATTAACACTGCAGGTGGTAAGTTCTTTTCTGGGGTTACTTCCCTTTTTCTTTGAATGCCACTAGGACCAGCTTGAGAGTCACTGGACCTCTTTCTAACAACAAATTTGTCCAGGGAGCTCTGTGTCTGGCGATTCTTTAACACATCCCTGAAATGACACACCACTGTGTCATTGTACAGGTTGCCAGCACGGCCTGCAACAGCATGGTTAGGGTGATATTCATCCATAAATGCTTGCACCTTGCTCCACATTCCACAAATGTCCTTAATCCTTGAAGAAGGCACATTCTTCCATTTTTGTTCCACTCCTCCTCCTCCTCCTCTGAACCATTGTCCTGACCACTGGTCTCTTGTTCCAGTTGCTGTTGAAGCTCTTGCAGATCTTCAGTGGTTAGCTCTTCCTTGTGCTCCTCCACCAACTGTTCCACATCCTCACCACTCACCTCTAACCCCAAAGACTTGCCCAATTCCACAATTTCTTCCACAACAGGCTCAGGCTCAGGCTCAGGGTTCTGAGGCTCAGCCCCAAAACCTTCAAAATCCCTCTCTAGGACACAGTCTGGCCACAATTTTCTCCAGGCAGAGTTCAAAGTCCTGGTAGTCACTCCCTCCAAGCCTTACCTATAAGGTGTACACAATGCAGCATATGGAAATGTTTTTCCAAAATTCTCTTAGGGTTATGTTCATGTCTGTGGTCACATCAAAGCACTTTTGAAACATTGCTTTGGTATAGAGTTTTTAAAGTTGGAAATGACCTGCTGGTCCATGGGCTGGAGGAGAGGAGTGGTATTAGGGCAAGAACTTCACTTTGATGAATTTAAACTCGTCCACAATTTTCTCTACCAAGTTTGGAGGATGACAAGGAGCATTGTCCATTATCAGGAGGCACTTAAGTGGCAAATTATTGTCCAATAGATATTTCTTCACACTGGGGCCAAACACGCCATTGAAACAATCTAAGAAAATGTCCTTTGTGACCCATGCCTTTTGTTAGACCTCCACATCACACACAAGTTAGACTTGCTGACACCGCATCTGCCAAACACTCGGGATTTTCAAAAGATACACTAGTAAAGGCTTCACTTTGCAATCACCACTGGCATTGGCACAAAGCATCAAAGTTAGCCTGTCTTTCATAGGCTTATGTCCTGGCTGTGCCTTTTCCTCCTGAGTAATGTAGGTCCTGTTGGGCATTTTCTTCCAAAACAGGCCTGTTTCATCACAATTAAACACTTGTTGGGGAGGAATTGTTCAGCCTCTAGGTACTCCTGGAATTCAGGCACATATTTTTCAGCCGCACTTTTGTCACAACTGGCTCCCTCACCATGCCTCACAACACTATGTATGCCAGTACGCTTCTTAAATTTTTGAAACCAGCCTCTGCTGGCTTTAAATTCGCTCACTTCATCACTCGTTGCAGGCATTTTCTTAAGGAGATCATCATGCAACTGCCTTGCTTTTTCACATATTATTGCCTCCGAAACAGTATCTCCTGCTAACTGTTTCTCGTTGATCCACACCAACAACAACCTTTCCACATTTTCCAGCACTTGTGGTCTGTGTTTTGTGATCACACATGAACCTTTTGCAACAACAGCTTCCTTGATTTTACTTGAATTTTTCTTATCCACAATGGTAGCGATGGTAGAAAAGGGTTTACCATACAGCCTGGCCGCTCACTGATACGCACTCCACTTTCATATTTTTTCTATTATCTCCTTCTTCAGTTCTATCGTACATATATTTCTGTTCCTCTTTGCCACAGGCTTAGCACTAGGATCTTTCCTTGGACCCATGGTAGCTTATTTAGCAGTTGCAAGCACTAAAAACAGTGGAATAATGACAATATACTGGTATGAATGCGTGGGTGTGGGTGGGTGGTCGCTCTCGCTTGTAAACAATAGCACTGACGCTCCCTGGAGTGCGCGCTCAGCTGGGCGCCAAGCGGACACGTCCGGTACGAATGTCGGTAGACGAATCAAACAACGTAAGTCGCATTCAAATTTCTTACGTTATAAATATCGGTTATTTAATATAACGTAAGATGATAGCATCGTAAGTCGAGGTACCACTGTACTGAGAAGAAAATGTCAAATGTAACTACTGTCTTAGGAAAGGTCATACTCGAGAATATTGCTTTAAGTTAGAAAGAGATATGAGACAAGATCGTGTGGCTGGCGCCCCCACTCAAGTCGTATCTTCTTCGGTGCAACAAGGGCAACAGCCTAGTAATACTTCTGACTCCCCAGTTTTCGAGAATGTTCCTCAGAATAGATGACTAGCATCAGACAGAGTATCTGATGAGAAGATTCAGTCAGCTATGAGTCCTTACTTATCGAGAGGCAAAGTAGGACTTGACGAATCTAAGCTCACTGAGATAATTACTTTCCGAGACACTGGTAGTTATCTTACCTTGTTAAGAGAAGATGTATTGCCTTTAACTAATGATACCTATACCCAGATAGATGTATTGTTAGAAGCCAATGGAGGTGCTGTTATTAAAGTTCCTCTTCACAAAGTGTACCTTGAAACAAGCTATTATTCTGGTTATATGTCAGTTGGTATTTCCAGTGGTGAATTTCCTATCAGGTCAGTGGACTTGTTGATAGGAAACGATATCCTTCAGGCTAGTATTTGTAAGGAGCCACTTGTGATTGATAATACCACTGAGGATAATTACGCAATTGAAGCATGTAGAGAGAAGCCTATATTATTCCCTCTCAGTGCAATTACCCGTGCTATGTCAAAGATACAACAACAACCATCCTTATCTCCTGCTGAGTTAGTTGATGATAATGACTTGGGATTGAATATGTTATTCAGTGATTCTCTGCGGCCAGGATCACTAGCACTGACACCCCCCCTACCTCTCCAGCCTAGTCAAGACACAACTGATGTGAAGATTCTAACTCGTGACGATTTAATCAAGGATCAGTTTGTTGATCAGTCTTTGGAGAGACTGAGAGATATAGCAGTTACTGAGAGTGAAGCAAAGGATCTCGATAATTGTTATTATTATAATAAAGCTGTACTATTGGAGAAACGTACTAGTCTGTTGACAGCTGACAGTGATTCCACCACAGTCAAGCATCTTGTTGTTTTACCAGTTACATTTCGTGAGCAAGCTCTTGATTTTGCTCACAATAGTCCCATAGGAGGACATTTGGGTGTCAGGAAGACACTTGGTAAACTGGCAAAACATTTCACTTGGCCAGGAATGAGGGACACTGTTGCTGATCATGTGCGACGTTGCCACGTCTGTCAGGTGACAGGCAAACCAGCTCACTCGCCTCCACCTGCACCTCTCATACCAATAATTGTAAATGGTGAACCATTCTCACGTCTTATCATAGATTGTGTTGGTCCTCTGCCTAGAACCAAGTTGGGTAACCAATACCTGTTTACAATAATGGACGCAGCTACACGCTATCCTGAAGTCATTCCTTTGAGAAAAATTAATACTCGTGCTATTGTCAGGGCATTGATGAAATTTTTCTCCCACGTTGGATTGCCTCGAGAGATACAGTCGGATCAGGGATCCAATTTTACTTCTAAGATCTTTCGAGAAGCATTATCCCACCTAGGAATAAAATCCGTACTTTCTACCAGTTACCATCCTCAGTCCCAAGGTGCTCTAGAGAGATTTCATCAGACACTGAAGTGTATGATGAGAGCCTATTGTGAACATTTTTCTAGAGACTGGGACGAAGGTGTACCCTTTCTTCTGTTTGCTATTAGAGAAAGTGAGCAAGAAAGTCTAGGATTTAGTCCGTTCGAGCTAATATACGGACACCAAGTGCGGGGTCCTCTTGCTGTGTTGAAAGACGTGTGGACAGGAAAATTTAACCCATCATTAAACACATCACCTTCATTAATGCAGAAGCATTTAACTGCTGCTCGAGAGCTTGATTCGAAAAACCTAGATTCAGCTCAGGCTAGGATGAAACAACAGTATGACAAGCGTGCTGTATCTCGCTCTTTTAAAGCAGGTGATAAGGTGATGGCACAGAAATTAGTACCAGGTCATGCTCTACAAGCCAGGTATGATGGTCCCCTGGAAGTATTGAAGAAGCTTAGTGACGTAAATTACCTAGTACGCACGCCTGGGAAAAGAAAATCTAATCATGTGTACCACATTAATCAGCTCAAGACATACTACGCTAGCCCTCTACCTACTGCTTCTATTCTTCCTAGACCACAGGAAGGAAACGTCAGTCTGCCTGACATCTCTAGAGGTATAGAGGTCCGTTTAGAAAATTCAGTGACTCTACAATCACTCGATAATTTTCTAAGTAACCTTGATGCTGATAAAGCAAGTAATGTTAAGAACATGATTTTGCAGTACCCTGAATTGTTTAGTGATGTTCCTAAGCGTTGTACTCTGGGCGTACATGACGTTGATGTACAGGGAGCATCACCTATTAAACAATCACCATATAGAATGAGTCCAACGAAACATAGAGCATTGAGAGAAGAAGTTGACTTTTTGTTATCTCATGGACTTATTGAACGCAGTAAAAGTCCATGGGCCTCACCGTGTATATTAGTGCCCAAGCCTGACGGTAGTTTCAGGATGTGTACTGATTACAGGAAAGTGAACTCTGTCACCTTGCCTGATGGTTATCCCTTACCTCGCATAGACGACCTGATTGATCGTGTGTCAGGAGCACAGTATGTCAGTCGTTTAGATCTCTTACGAGGATATTATCAAGTCCCGCTTACTGAACGTGCTCAAGAAATATCTGCCTTCACCGTTCAAGATGGATTGTTCAACTATCTCGTCACTCCATTCGGCTTATGTAATGCTGCTTCGTCATTTCAACGTATTATGAACGAGTTGACCTACAACTTAGACGGAGTAGAAGCCTATCTTGATGATTTAGTGGTGTACAGTGACGAATGGGAACAGCACTTGACACGTCTCAGAGCTTTGTTTGAGAAACTGACACATTATAATTTCACTGTTAACTTGGCTAAGTGTAGTTTTGGTCAAGCCAAGATTACCTATCTAGGGTTTTGTATAGGCCAAGGTGAAGTTGCTCCTATTGATGCTAAAGTTCGTGCTATTGCAGCATTTCCAGTACCACAGGATAGGAAGGGTGTGCAAAGATTCCTGGGTATGGCAGGTTATTATCGCAGGTTCTGTCCTAACTTTGCTCATGTCGCTGCTCCTCTTACTGAGCTCACTAGTAGCAAAGTCCAGTTCATCTAGACTCAAGATTGTTCAGACTCATTTACAAGGTTGAAGCGCTTGCTTTCCTCTGCTCCTGTTTTGCAGAGTCCTAACTTCAACCTACCCTTCTGTCTACATATAGATGCGAGTGGTTATGCAGTGGGCGCGGTATTAATGCAAAAATCCACATCCACTGACATATTGCATCCTATCTGCTACTATTCCTCTAAGCTCAAACATCAGAAAAACTATGCCACTATTGAAAAAGAGGCACTAGCTCTCGTGGTGTCGTTAGAGCATTTTGATGTATATTTGGGTACTTCTCCTTTTAAGATAAATGTATTTTCTGACCACAATCCTCTCACCTATATTAACACCATGAAGAGTAAAAATGCTAGGATAATGAGGTGGGCTCTCAGAATCCAGCCATACTCCATAAGTATTAAACATATCAGTGGTCGATGTAATGTAATTGCAGACGCTCTGTCACGTCCTTAATTATCATTACAGCATTTAAATTAACGTAAAATTTTGTGCCCAATATACTATTTTGTTACTTGCTACTTTGATTAATTAAGTACAGTAACGTAAAATCAATACTGCCCATATAAATTTTATGTATTTATGTCTAATTATAATTTCTTTCCATGTATCTACAGTAATGTGATTGGTATGTTGGTGTGTTGTGAAGGAGATACGGAGAGAAGCTGAGTGTGTGTGTAGTGTTGGTGGGCGATGTTTGTTGCCGAGCAGACTGCTCCGCGGTGACCCCCCCCCACTTCTCTACACACCTTATTCTCTCAAGCTTCCTCATGCTGTCCAGTCCTTGCTGCTTCACATTCCACTACCACTGTATTAGAGTGGAATGTCGTCTCCTATCGCACAAGACTGCTGTTGTGTAGTCGTCACTACTATGACCACTGTTCGAGCCTCAGATGTCTCTATGCTGTCACCTCTACATCAGTGTATGGACATAACCGTGATTATGCTGATCTATGAAGTTGTATACTACCCTAGTACGAGGGGCATATCGGAGTGAAATGACACTGCAGAAAAGTTTAAGAGTTATATTCTGAAGGACTCGGAGATCTTGATACTTTGTGACATGTGAAAGACGTTAGTACCTATTATTACTTCTCCTAGTGCGACCGTTTGTTGTGATGGGGGGGTGTTGCGCCCCTTGAATTGGGCCTCAATGTATATAATGTATATTTCCATGTTCTATAATTTTATATTGCGAATATTCTCGATTATAGCTAAATCGTTAATATTTTGCTTTATATTATTATTAGACTATTATTTAACTTAGCTATATTTATTAGATAGGATGTAATATTTTATGTTGTGCTCGAGAGTGTGTAGTAACTGCCTTGGTGTTGGAAAACGACTGTTACGCTGCCGGCGTCTAGTTGCTGGGAGGAGTCAGTCTCTGGACACACCTGAGCTGGGTGGTTGTTCCTCCTTCTTCGCTCTCTCTGGCCTGCTGCCTCGTCGAGTCAACACCTCACTCCATTTCTTCTTGTTTTCTGACATTAGACTCTGTTGGGTAGAGTATGCATTCGTGGGTGAGGCGAATCATACTTCTCAGAACTCTGTGTAACTCTGTTCACAGAGAATAGACTAGATAGTGATTTTTCGACGTTGTTCTGGGTTGTGTGTCACATTGACACTCTTTGATAAAACTCAGGTCTCAAGCTATAGCTCTGGACCTACTTCGATAAGGCATCTGTGCACCGCCACAGTTTGGGATTGTTTATGCTGAACCTAGTTTCAGTAGTAAGGGAGTTTTATGACTGTTTTGGAGGATCTACTGATGGTCCCCAGTTAGGGTCGATTTTCTATCTCCTTGTTCCTGATGCTGTGTAGCTGTTGCCTGTTATAGTGCTGTTCTGCGAAGTGGTCATTTTACTAGACAATCAAGTTGTTCTGGTTGTCAATGTGTTAGTACAGCTAGCTTATGAGAAGTTGTTCTGTCGTACACTGATTGAGTCGAGTCATAGTTACCGGGAGCACACTCGTACACACATTTATTATTATTTGTATATAATATTGTTATTACGGACATTGTACCTGATGGTACTTCTGAGTCATTTATATATATGTGCCCTCAGCACAGACTTATTGTATATGAGAGCAGTGTAGGAGCTACCCTCCTAATTAACCTCCTAATTGATATCTTAATTAATATCTTTATATTTGATTTACTTTGCAACCCTAGATTTTCTCACTTTAGTAATAAACCTTTTAAAAATATCTGTTTGGTTAGTACCCTATCAGTTGCAATCCCCTTAATCTATATAATATGTCGGATAACTGAACCAGGATACTGACTTTGTTGCAAAAGCCCAGTAACAGGCTGGATGCTAGAAGGGCTTTCCTTTCTAGTGTTCACTGGAGATATCTATTATTAATAGATATCGTGTCATTTTGTAACAGTCATCCACATAGAGCGATTACCAAATATTGGATGGGAGAACAGATGCCAGATTATTTATAGCAAGCAGAAAGAGTGTTGTGCTCAGAACACATCCCTGGGGGACACCTTCAGCTTGGACAAATTCCAGGGAGAGTTCATTACTAACCCGGACCCGGAAATGTCTGTCAGTTAAGAAGGCCTTAATAAAGAATAGTAGGTTGCCTCGGAGGCCTAAGGAGTGGGTCTGGGCCAAGATATTATATCTCCAAGTTGTGTCATAAGCCTTCTCAAGGTCAAAAAAAATAGCGATAACCGAATGGTTATTCGCAAAGGCATTACGAATATACGTATCCAAGCGCAGCAAGGGGTCAATTGCAGAACGGCCCTTACGGAAGCCATATTGACTAGGGGAGAGACTACTGTAAGTCTCTAAATACCACATCAAACATCTATTAACAAGACGTTCCATCACCTTGCAAACTGCACTAGTAAGAGCGATGGGACGGTAGTGAGAGGGATCACGTCCCGTAGTACCTGGTTTCCAAAAAGGGAGAACAATAGCAGACTTCCACAGCTGGGGAAAAACTCCTTGCGACCATATGAGATTAAAGAGTCGTAAGAGGACAGTAAGAGCAGACTGATGTAAATGCTGCCAATGATCGGCAAGCAGAGACTGTTGCCTCCAGTTCTTGAAGGGTAAAAGGTACATTATAGGATTTTTCTCTAAGAGAAGAAAAATCTAAGGGCTTTAACTCGCTGGCAGACTTAGAAGAAAGGAACGAGGGGCATAGATGGAGCCCCTGAGAAATGCGGACGAGATGATTACCAATTTCAGTGGCAACAGCAAGAGGGTGTGCTATATCGACACCAGCAACCTGAAGAACAGGAGCTGGGTCGGGGGAGAATTTACCACTCAATTTCCACACTTTCTTCCAGACTGCACTCATCGAGGAAGCCGAAGTGACAGTAGAAACGTAATCTCGCCAGCAAGTGCGTTTAGCATCACGTATGACACGGCGAGCAATAGCTCTCTTCTGCTTGAAATCAAGGAGTCTCTCTGTGGTTCTGTTATACCGATACCTGCCCCATGCAGCGCATTTCAAACGCACTGCCCAAGCACAAGCAGGAGACAACCA
>WNWK01031642.1:0-5000 GCA_009830355.1 Cherax destructor
ACCTGGTTTACTTTACGTCGTAGATTAGAGACGATAAATCTCGTAATTAACGAACGCGTCATCGACACAACGAAGCCAAGTAACGAAAGACGGAAAAAAGGTCACATTTTATTTAAGTTAGGTTAGGTTGTGACTTTTTTTCCGTGATTCAAGGTAATCTGTATTTCAAGGTAATCTGTACTTCAAGGTAATCTGTACTTCAAGGTAATCTGTACTTCAAGGTAATCTGTGATTCAAGGTAATCTGTGATTCAAGGTAATCTGTGCTTCAAGGTAATTTGTGATTCAAGGTAATCTGTGCTTCAAGGTAATTTGTGATTCAAGGTAATCTGTGATTCAAGGTAATCTGTGATTCAAGGTAATTTGTGATTCAAGGTAATCCGTGCTTCAAGGTAATCTGTGCTTCAAGGTAATCCTCTCACCTGACGACTTCGATTCCTTTAATTTCAACGTTTTTTCTATTTATATTTGATCAGTCTGTGATTCTAGATTCTGCTATTCTAGATTTTGTGATTCCTTACGTCTTCTAGATATCTCCTTTTACCCTTCGGTAATTCGAAGTTTTTGATCGTGTCTCCACCTCTTTTTCCTCTAGTTTGTTTTCAATAATCTATCACGTTATCCCTCTTCCCTTCCTTCGCGGTACATACTATTTTTCTTATTCCATAAACATTAATTTATTATCCATTTTGGTGGCACCCTGGTAACTGCTACTATTTTTTATATCAGGCATCCACTCTCCTAGCAGGGTGAAACTGACTAAATTCTAGAATAATAATAATAATAATAATAATAATAATAATAATAATAATAATAATAATAATAATAATAATAATCTTTATATCTACAAGTACATGATACAACTTATACAGACCATAGCTGACATCAATGACATACTATATAGAAAGCCCCTGGTTATGCTGAGCATTTCGGGCAAATTAGGTCAGATTTGTCCCCCAGGATGCGACCCACACCAGTCGACTAACACCCAGGTACCTATTTTACTGCTAGGTGAACATGGACAGCAGGTGTCTTAAGGAAATACGTCCTAATGTTTCCACCCGTACCGGGGATCGACCCCCAGATCTCAGTGTGAGAGCTGAGCTGCTGAGTGCTCTAGCAATCGAGCTATCTATTCTAGTAACTGCAATTTGTGTGATGGATTATGTTACTTCAGCCGAGGCTGCGGGGAATACAACTCCGAGATATTATTCTAGTAACTCTAGATGCGAATGAAAATAGCATTCATTTCAGACATTTTGATGAGTAAGACACATATGCAACTCTTCTCCAGGCTGAGGGACTGATCCCCTCAAACCTACGTCTTCAAGGGTGATGCACTGATCACATCGTCTTAACATTTCTCCTGCTTCTGCTAACTCCTCTGTAGTCGACTGAAGAAGCGAGTGGGTCTTGTATATGAGTAAATAGAATTATCAAAGCCTATTCTTTGGATAGCATTGAAAATTGGCTGGAAAAACCTGCCTAGTATGGGCCAGTAGGCCTCCTGCAGTGTTCCTCCATTCTTATGTCTTATTCACCGTAAGATACCCACTTCACGGTGTATATAAGCTTCGAAATGGTGAATTCACAGTGTATATATATTGTGTGGCTTATATATATGCCTTGAATTACCTATCTCACTGTTTGTATACCTATCGTCTTGCAGGGGACAGATATCCCAGTTCGAATCTGTCAGACAAACGCTATTACGATAATCATATGCAGTACTTACTAGTTGATTATTAAGAGACATATGAAGCTCCTGAGCATCTTTATACATGAAGACGTTTCGCCTACCAGTGGTATTTTTAATAGAGAGATTATACACCAGAGACAGTGTATAATACCTCGATATAAACACACCTCACGGTGTGTATACAAACACACCTCCCGGGGTGTATACAAATACACCTCACGGTGTGTATAAACACTAGAGACAGAGTATATATAAACACTAGAGACCGTGTATATACACCTTGTATTAATATTGGTAGAATTACCGACAATATGTTAAGTAAAAGGACACAAATGCAACTAATGTGACATTTTATTGTGGGAACGTTTCGCTCTCCAGGAGCTTTTTCAAGCCGGCTTGAAAAAGCTCCTGGAGAGCGAAACGTTGCCACAATAAAATGTCACATTAGTTGCATTTGTGTCCTTTTACTTAACATATATACATCTTACTGTGAAATTCATACACCTTTCTTGTTTTTGCTGCGATACAAACACCTCACGGGGTGTATACAAACACCTCACGGTGTGTATACACTTGGGATATACACAACACAGGGTGAATAATATTTATACTCTCTGTAATGTTGTCTGTCCACGAACAATAAATAAGAACCAAAAATCTTGACCCAGTGTGGTGGCAAAAGTGGGAGGGAGGTACGCCATTGGTTGAAAGTTTGTTGACGTTCTTGTGTTGGTCGGTCGGAAGGGAAGGGAGAGAAAGGAATAAGAAAGGTCATTTATCATCTCACTGTGAGCTACACTTTCTCACTCACCTCCAGGTCACCTCACTTCCAGGTCCCTTTTGGGCAGACTGGAAGCCCTCTTTTTTTTTTGGTCACCTGGTCAATATCTAGTCAGGTTTAAGGATGGACTAGGCGTCTCAAGTTTTGAACTCCCAGGTCACTTCGGGGCTGACTCGTCGGTATTGTATACCTTTCTTGTACACCTTCTGGTCAATATCTAGTCACGTTTAAGGGTGGACTCCAGTTGTCGTCTCAAAAACATAAGAACATACAAATGGAGGAACACTGCAGCAGTCCTACTGACCCATACTAGGCAGGTCTTTCTCAAACACAAACTTCCAGTCACTTTTGGGCTGCCTCGAAGACCTATTCCTGGTCATCTTTTGGTCAGTATCTGGTCACTTACGGGTGAGACATCGCTCCTGAGGCCCGGTCTTAGACCAAGCCTCCTCCTCTCTTTAATATTAATGTAAATAACTCAATTCACCTTATTCCTAGTATATCTCCTGTAGTCTAGCTTTCATCTAGTATATCTCCTCACATCGAGTATATCACATAGTTGAGTTACTTAGCTGTTTTAACTATTAAGGTTTAAATAAGATATTACAATGACCCCAATGGAAATAAAACACTTTAACTTTTGGTTTAGCTTAATAATTTACACTATGTATTATAATTGCCTTTTCGTGTACCTGTTCTATCCCAGGTCGAATCTGGGTGTCAGACACACACTGTCATTATATTAATGATATGCAGTAATAACTAGTTGATGAATAAGAAACGTGTAAAGCTCCTGAGTGTCTTCAGACGTGAAGACGTTTCGCCTACCAGTGGTATTCTTAATTAATAAAGAGATTATACACCAGAGACAGCGCAATACCCTGAAACACACACACCTTTCGGTGTTTATGCTCCGATACAAACATACTTCACGGTGTGTATACACGCTAGAAACAGCGTATATATATATACATTTTGACAAAACTCCCGGAGAGCGAAACGTTGCCACAATAAAATATCACATTACTAACGAAATCGTAATGACACGATTGCAAACATACCATACCGCGGGTTCGAGCCCTACCCGTGGTATGGTTTATATCACATTAGTTCCACTTGTGTCTTCACATCTCTTCTGCTGCTACCAACTTTTATGTACTCGACTGAAGAAGCCTACTGTGTAGGCGAAACGTTTCGGAATAAAGATACCTAACTGTTGCATATGTGTCTTACCTAACTAACTGCCAGAATGCAATACGTTTAACAGGCTTCCGTTTGGCAGCTATATACCAGGATGTTAGTTCTTCTCTGAGTGGTTATGTTAGGTAAGAGTCGTCAGGAAACAGGACAAGTTGTAGATGAATGATTGTATAAGCAACAGTAGTCCAAAAGTTATTTTACAGCTCTATACATCACTAGTGAGACCTCATTTGGATTATGCAGCTCAGTTTTGGTCTCCTTACTACAGGATGGATATAGATTCATTGGAGAACATACAAAGAAGAATGACTAAAATGATTTACAGTATAAGAAATCTCCCGTATGAAGATAGACTTAGAGCATTGAATCTCCACTCTCTGGAGAGACGTAGAATGAGGGGAGATATCATCGAGGTGTACAAGTGGATGATGGGCATAAACAAAGGAGATATTAATAAAATAATGAGGATATCGAACCAAGTAAGAACGAGAAATAACGGATTTAAATTGGATAAATTTAGATTTAGAAAGGACATAGGCAAGTACTGGTTTTCGAACAGAGTTGTAGATGCGTGGAACAATCTTCCGAGTACTGTGATAGAGGCTAGGACCTTGGGTGCCTTTAAAAAGAGATTGGACAAATATATGAGTGGGAGGGGCTGGGTTTGATTAGTGTCGTGAGTACAGGAGTAAATTCTTAGGTAGTGGTGGTTTTGATAAGGACCTGCTTTGTATGGGCCAGTAGGCCTTCTGCAGTGTTCCTCCATTCTTATGTTCTTATGTTATTATGTTCAGTGAACCGACAAGTTGGTAAATTAGACACATATGCAACTCTTGGGTATCTTTACTAAGGAAAACGTTTCGCCACACAGTGGCTTCATCAGTCCAATACAAAGTAGAAAGTTGTAAGGAGAGGAGGAGTTTGAGGTAATCAGTCCCTCGGCCTGGAGTCGAAGTGTTCAGTCCATCAATCTTGAAGCTTCGACTCCAGGCCGAGGACTGATACCTCAAACTCCTCCTCTCCTTACAACTTTCTACTTTGTTGTACTGTAGATAGTACAACAACACTTGCTGCAACTACAAAACACTGTAGATAGTACAACACTGTTGTTGTAACTACAAAACACTGTAGATGGTACAACAACACTGTTGTTGTAACTACAAAACACTGTAGATGGTACAACAACACTGTTGTTATAACTACAAAACACTGTAGATGGTACAACAACACTGTTGTTATAACTACAAAACACTGTAGATGGTACAAAAACACAACTATGTAGTTATAACTACAAAGACGACACACACAGCTAATAACACCT
>WNWK01031642.1:7500-20000 GCA_009830355.1 Cherax destructor
CGGGCCCTCCGTGCGTGAAGCGAGAGCTTTAGCCACCATGCCACGTGTGTATGTGTGTGTACTCATCTATTTGTGGTCGCAGGGGTCGAGCCACAGCTCTTGGCCCCCGCCTCTCCATTGGTCACTACTAGGTCCACTCTCTCCCTGCTCCATGAGCTTTATCATACCTCTTCGTAAAGCTATGTATGGATCCTGCCTCCTCTACATCACTCTCCAGACTGTTCCACTTTATAAGAACTCTATGACTGAAGAAATACTTCCTAACATCCCTGTGACTCATTTGAGTTTTCAACTTCCAGTTGTGCTATCCACCCTGTCAATTCCTCTCAGTATTTTATATGTCGTTATCATGTCCCCCCTATCCTCCAGTGTCGTCAGGTAGATTTCCCTTAACCTCTCCTCATAGGACAAACCCCTTAGCTCCGGGACTAGTCTTGTTGCAAACCCTAGCACTTTCTCGAATTTCTTGACGTGCTTGACCAAGTATGGATTCCATACTGCATACTCCGGTATGGGTATGACGACGGTGTGTGTGTGTGTGTGTGTGTGTGTGTAGGCTGACATATCAGTACTGGTCAGGAAACACGACTTCTAGGGCATCTGGGGTTAATATCCTCCTTGCATGAACCGTCAGTCTGTCAGATGGGATCGCAGCAGAGGTAACGTTTAATGCCGGGTCACGTTGTGGAGATTGATGCCTTATAAATCAGGGTCACACACACTGTTTTGACAACAGTTAGACAAAGTTTCAAGAAGTGAAGGATAGGAAAGACGAAGAGGGAAAAATGAGATAAAGTAGAGGAAGTGAGAGATAAGGAAAAAGGAAGAATGAGGAGAGAGAAGAATAAACATAAGAGAGGGCGCACTGGCGAAAGGAAGACACAAGATGGTAAAAATAAAAAGGGCTGTACTGGAGCAATGTTTCGCTGACGAGTGACTTGAAAAAGTAGGCCTTTGAGAGAAACGTTGTCCCAATGAAAAGCTTGTTTTTTTACAAGTGTTTTTCTTCATTAAAATAGAAGTAGATGATAAAGAAAACATTATTATTATTATTATTAAGATAATCATAATAATAACTATAATGATAAAAATTGTTTTTAATAATACTAAATAATAATAATAATAATTAAATAGTAATAATCAAAATATATTATTAATAACAATATAATAATAATAATAATAATAATAATAATAATAATAATAATAATAATAATAATAATAATAATAATAATCGTGCACGCTATTTTCTAGTCAAGACTTTGTGTTGATGTTAGAGTGTGTGACTGTTGTGACAGCCAGTCACCTGGCAGGTTAAGAGACAGGAATTGATTGGCTAATTCTTTACTGTCTAGGAGCCAATCACTACCTTGCGACTGCTAGCCTGTCACAAGGGACGACTTGTGATTGATTATCACGCAGTATCGATACACTGCCAGCATCTTCTCCTGTGTGAGAGAGAGAGAGAGAAAGTTGAGACACAAATCTTATCTTCCTTTACAATCTTCAACCAGTTTACATACTTGATTACTTTCTTCCCCCACGTCTTCTTTGGTTGCAAACTTAATCTAGCTTAATGTTTGACTTAATGGTTCAGTTGTTATAAGTTGTATAACGAAGAAGCAGTCGGTAAATGTTGCGAGCGAGGTTACTTATTTTTATATACAATTTTTGAAGGAACTGTCTTGGAAGTTGAGATCAGATGGAAAAGTTTAGATTATTATTCGACGAAGATGATTTTTGGGTAAAGTCTAGTCTTTTACGATGATTTTTTTTTTTTAAGTAGGTGACGCGCTAGTAAGAATCGTGCTGTTGGAGTGCGAGCAGGGTATTGTTTATGAAGGGATCTGGGGGAAATGGTTAGCCGGACACGAGTTCTGGAAGTGGGAAGTATATTGGTTTTGATTCCAGCATTTAAAGATGTAAATATTGTTTTCAAGTTCTCTTTCCTTCTCTCTCTTTTTGTGCCACTCATCCTGTGAGTGAATACACTACTATAAAGACAGTACTGGTCAGTGCCACTCATCCTGTGAGTGAATACACTACTATAAAGACAGTACTGGTTAGTGCTACTCATCCTGTGAGTGAATACACTACTATAAAGACAGTACTGGTCAGTGCCACTCATCCTGTTAGTGAATACACTACTATAAAGACAGTACTGGTCAGTGCCACTCATCCTGTGAGTGAACACACTACTATAAAGACAGTACTGGTCAGTGCCACTCATCCTGTGAGTGAACACACTACTATAAAGACAGTACCCATCAGTGCCACCCATCCTGTTAGTGAACACACTACTATAAAGACAGTACTGGTCAGTGCCACTCATCCTGTGAGTGAACACACTACTATAAAGACAGTACTGGTCAGTGCCACTCATCCTGTGAGTGAACACACTACTATGAAGACAGTACTGGTCAGTACCACTCATCCTGTGAGTGAACACACTACTATAAAGACAGTACTGGTCAGTGCCACTCATCCTATGAGTGAACACACTACTATGAAGACAGTACTGGTCAGTGCCACTCATCCTGTGAGTGAACACACTACTATAAAGACAGCACTGGTCAGTGCTACTCATCCTGTGAGTGAACACACTACTATGAAGACAGTACTGGTCAGTGCCACTCATCCTGTGAGTGAACACACTACTATAAAGACAGCACTGGTCAGTGCTACTCATCCTGTGAGTGAACACACTACTATAAAGACAGTACTGGTCAGTGCCACTCATCCTGTGAGGGAAGATGCTACCCTAAGGACATGAGAAGGAAATGCCTGTCCCAGCACTCTCACGAAGGAAGACAAGATCCTTGCTCTATCTCTCTCTCCAGTCCTATTCTCTCCCTAATTTCCATTTGGCAGCGTTTTGAAGGTGGACAGAGAACACACAACTCAAATCCTTCTCAGCACATGCAGTAAAGGCTATCCAGCATCCTCTTACCATCCCGTTTCCCTCTCTCTTTAATATAACCTGTCGTGGCAGCCTCCTCCTCCTCCTCCTCGCCCCTGGCGACAGACTAGGGAAAGAGGAACAAGATGAAGCTTATTAACCCATGAATAAACTTGGTATACGGGAGAATTCAGAGAAGTAAATGGTATCAAAGTGGGAATGGCGGTGTGCAGGGAGGCGCTGAGGCAGATTTTACGATTCAACCCCTGCCACACGTTATTAGTTTAATCTGATGGTTGAATATGCACCTAAATCCTTAAATCCTGAAGAGAGAGAGAGAGAGAGAGAGAGAGAGAGAGAGAGAGAGAGAGAGAGAGAGAGAGAGAGAGAGAGAGAGAGAGAGAGAGTGTGTGTAAATACACAAAGAAGACAGACAGCAGACGACTTTGATACACACACTGAGGTTATCTACTAAGAACTGTCTCCTTCTACCTAGGTTAAGGACTGTTGTGTATTATTTAGCTGTACGAGTCAAGGATAGAAAAGCATAAGGCTCTCTCCCTACCATCCACACTCTCCTGAAAGGAAAAAAAATAATACCATACCATATTGAAAAAAAATGGAATTTACAGGAGAGATGGAATTGGATAGAAGACTTGGACTAGAGAGAGAGAGATAGAGGCGTTATATCGTATCTGTCTTAGAATTGAGAAGCATAAAGCCCGTAGGGACACAAACAATGCCCTTCACAACAAAAATGCAAATCTGACTCATCGTATACACCGGAAGTGGACATCCTGCACACAGGAAGTGGATATCACACACGCCGGAAGTGGACATAAAAGACGCAGGAAGTGGACATCAAACACACATCGGAAGTGGACATCACACACACCGGAAGTGGACATTATACACACTGGAAGTGAACATCACACATACCGGAAGTGGACCTCACACATACAGGAAGTGGAATAACACACACCGGAAAAGGACATCAAACTCACCGGAAGTGGACCTCACACACAGGAAGTGGACAGCATACACAGGAAGTGGACAGCATACACAGGAAGTGGACAGCATACACAGGAAGTGGACATCATACACACCGAAAGTGGACATTACACACACCGGAAGTGGACATCACACACACCGGAAGTGGACATTACATACACCGGAAGTGGACATCACACATACAGGAAGTGGACATAAAACACACCGGAAGTGAACATCACACACACCGGAAATGGACATCACACATATAGGAAGTGGACACCACACACACCGGAAGTGGACATCAAACACACCGGAAGTGGACATCACACACACAGGAAGTGGACACCACACACACAGGAAGTGGACACCACACACACAGGAAGTAGACACCACACACACAGGAAGTGGACACCACACACACAGGAAGTGGACACCACACACACCGGAAGTGGACACCACATACACAGGAAGTAGACACCACAAACACAGGAAGTGGACACCACATACACAGGAAGTGGACACCACACACACCGGAAGTGGACACCACATACACAGGAAGTAGACACCACACACACATGAAGTAGACACCACACACACATGAAGTAGATACCACACACACAGGAAGTGGACACCACACACACCGGAAGTGGACACCACACACACAGGAAGCAGACACCACACACACATGAAGTAGACACCACACACACAGGAAGTGGACACCACATACACAGGAAGTAGACACCACACACACAGGAAGCAGACACCACACACACATGAAGTAGACACCACACACACAGGAAGTGGACACCACACACACCGGAAGTGGACACCACACACACAGGAAGCAGACACCACACACACATGAAGTAGACACCACACACACAGGAAGTAGACACCACACACACAGGAAGTGGACACCACACACACAGGAAGTAGACACCACACACACATGAAGTAGACACCACACACACAGGAAGTGGACACCACACACACAGGAAGTAGACATCCTCCAGATATCAGCGAGAGGCAGCCTAACATAGCCTGGACCGACGTCAGGTTAGATTCCATTAACGTGACGTACTGTCAGTTTAGAGATGACGCAGCAATCAGGGAATTAATACGTGAAAGCTAATGATAGGAATAACAGGAACGACAGACATGTTGTCCAGAATGATATGACGTTATGATGTAATAATTTGGTGTCTATTGGCCGATAGATATTGTTCAGACAATAGCCTAAAACCGCAAGGAACTTTATTGTGTTTTGATATTATTGAAACAAATGTAAACACAACTGACTTAAATTAAGAGGACAAAAACTAATTACTTAAAGGCATGAATAAACTGGAAAAAAAACTTGAATGAAAACGAAGAATGGGACACGAAGACTATTAAAAAAAAAATATTTTATTTGAAATCTTGTTAAAATTAGACATTCGTATTGATGGGACTATAAACATTAAGGTTTTTATGCAAAAATTGGTAACTTAAACATTGAAATGTTAAAATAGGAGAAGGCAGAATAGTTATGTTTATTGCAATTACTATTATCATATTTGCTGGTTTAATGCCTATCTACTACACTAGTAATAGTAGTAGCAGCAGCAGTAGTGGTAGTAGTAGTAGTAGCAGCAGCTGCAGCAGTGATAGTAGTAGTAGAAGTCGTAGTAGTACATAAGAACATAAGAACATAAGAAAGGAGGAACACTGCAGCAGGCCTACTGGCCCATGCGAGGCAGGTCCAAATCTCCCACCGACTTAAGCCAATGCCCCGACCCATCCAGGTCAGGTTACATTCACTTAAGGAAGGAGCACGGCATCTGACCTAGTAGCACAAACTAGTCAGGTCCAACTCACACCCACCCGCACCCACTCATATATTTATCCAGCCTATTTTTAAAACTACACAACGTTTTAGCCTCTATAACTGTACTCGGGAGTTTGTTCCACTCATCGACAACTCTATTACCAAACCAATGCTTTCCTATATCCTTCCTGAATCTGAATTTATCCAACTTAAAGCCATTGCTGCGAGTCCTGTCAATACTAGATATTTTTAGCACGCTATTTACATCACCTTTATTTATTCCTGTTTTCCATTTATACACCTCAATCATATCCCCCTAATTCTACGCCTTTCTAGAGAGTGCAGATTCAGGGCCCTCAGTCTATCCTCATAGGGAAGATTTCTGATACATGGAATCAACTTAGTCATCCTCCTTTGTACGTTTTCCAGAGCATTTATATCCATTCTGTAATACGGTGACCAAAACTGTGCAGCATAATCTAGATGAGGCCTAACCAAGGATATATAGAGTTGAAGAACAACCTGAGGACTCCTATTATTTATGCTTCTTGATATGAAGCCAAGATTCTGTTAGCTTTATTAGAACACTTATGCACTGCTGTCTTGGTTTTAGATTACTGCTAACCAGAACTCCTAAATCCTTTTCGCAATCAGTAGTATTAAGATCTATATTATTTAGTTTATATGTGGCATGGTTATTGTCCTGTCCAATATTTAGAACTTTGCATTTATCTATATTAAACTGCATCTGCCACTTCTCCGACCACTGCATCAGTCTATTCAAATCTTCCTGGAGTGCTCTAATGTCCTCATTTGAATGAATTGGACGGCCTATTTTGGTGTCATCGGCAAACTTGCTTATGTCGCTATTTATTCCTCATCTATGTCGTTTATGTAGATTGTGAACAACAAGGGGCCCAATACTGACCCCTGTGGAACACCGCTTGTGACACTTCCCACTCTGATTTCTCCCCATTTATGCAAACTCTCTGCTGCCTATTTGTCAACCATGCCTCTATCCAGGAAAAATTTCTCCTCCTATTCCGTGTGCCTTAATTTTCCTCAATAGTCTCTGATGTGGGACTCTATCAAAAGCCTTACTGAAGTCCATATACACAATATCATATTCATTACCATGATCTACCTCCTCAAACACCTTAGTGAAAAAGTTATTAAATTTGTAAGGCAGGAACGCCCTTTTGTAAAACCGTGCTGAGATTCTTTGATTAATTTATGCTTTTCAAGATGGCTGCGAATGCCTCGGCAATTATTGATTCCATAAATTTTCCCACTATGGAGGTTAGGCTTATTGGTCTATAGTTCGAAGCTAAGGACCTGTCACCTGCTTTGAAAATAGGTATTACATTCGCCATTTTCCACTTATTTGGCACCATGCCAGTTTGCAGTGATATGTTGAAAAGATTAGCCAACGGGTTGCTAAGCTCCTCTTTACATTCCTTTAGAACCCTTGCATACAGTTCATCAGGGCCTGGGGATTTGTTAGGTTTCAATTTATCTATTTGTCTAAGGACCATGTCACTTGTGACCCTAATCGTGCATAGTTTACTATCATCCTGTTCTACATAATTAATTATTTCTGGAATATCGCTAGTATCTTCCTGTGTAAAAACTGAGAGGAAGTAAGTGTTAAACATTCTACACATTTCCTTATCACTGTCGGTGAGCTGACCTGAGTGACTTTTGAGTGGGCCTATCTTGTCCCTAATCTTACTTCTGTATACCTGAAAAAATCCTTTTGGGTTAGTCTTCGATTCTCTCGCAACTTTAACCTCATAGTCTCTTTTGCTTTTCTTATTCCCTTTTTATTTCTCTCTTTAACTGAATATATTGATTACCTAATTGCCCCTTCCTCTTTTGATTCGCCTATATATGCCTCTCTTTTGACCAATGAGATGTTTTAATCTATTGTTCATCCATTTAGGATCATTTTTGTTTGATCTGATTTCCCTATTAGGAACATAAGCTGTCTGAGCAGCTAGAACTATTCTCTGGAAAACGTCATATTGGCAATCACCACCTACCTGACCCACTGTCAGGTCATTCCAGTTCAGCCTACCCAGGTAATTTTTCAGTCCTTGAAATCAGCCAGGCGGAAGTCAGGGACAGAGACTTGATTTCCATTAGTAGGGTAATTCCATGATATATTAAAACTGAGTGATTTGTGATCACTTTCCCAAGCTCATCATTAACCTCAAGATTATTAACTAGCGTTTCCCTGCTGGCAAGAACCAAGTCTAGCAGGTTATTTCCTCTAGTTGGTTCTGTCACCAACTGTTTCAAAAACAATCCTGAATCGTATCAAGAAAGTCACTTGACTCTAAATTTCCTGTCAAATTGCTCCAGTCAATTTGTCTAAAGTTGAAATCTCCCATTAGCACAACATTTTCATGTGTAGATGCCTTACGAATTTCATCCCATAGAAGTTTACTGCACTCCCTATCAAGATTTGGGGGCCTGTAAATCACACCCAAAATAAGTTTTACACGGCCCTCAGAAGCTGTAACCAAAGAGATTCAGTGGCTGACGCTTCTAATTTTATATCTTGTCTAACACAACACTTTAAATTGTCTCTGACGTACATCGCTACTCCACCACCCTTCCTGTTGACCCTATCAGTGTGGAATAATTTATAGCCTTGTATGTGACATTCAGAAGGCAACTCTCTATCTTTCAGATTGAGCCAGGTCTCTGTTATAGCAATAATATCTATGTTTCCTGCACTTGCAATTAATCTTAGCTCATCTATCTTATTTCTTACACTCCTGCTATTAGTATAGTAAACCTTAAGGGAGCTAGTCTCTTGTTTTCCCCTGCTGTCTCCCTTTGTTTGCTGTCCTGATCCATTGCCCTTATTTGTAACTTTAGTAGTAGTAGTAGTAGTGGTAGTAGTAGTAGTCGTAGTAGCAGTAGTAGTAGCAGCAGTGGTAGTAGTAGTAGTAGTAGTCGTAGTAGTAGTAAGGGAAAAAAAGAATAGACTAGAGACGAATAAAAGAATAAACAAAACAGATAAAACCCATGTAAGCAAGAAGAGTAAACAAAGACATAGCGAGGATAAATAACAGAAGGGAAGGACTAAAAGAATAAACGTATATAAGGTCGGCAGTAACGGACAGGCTAACAGACGACCAAACAACTCGATAAATGGAGAAATACAACAGACAGGGGAGTAAGAATGTCAACAAGAGACCAGCAAACTTGTAGTGCCCCAAACACTCGGATAGACACCCCAGGTTACAAAAAAAAAAAAAAGGGCGACAGGAAAGTTGAAAATCAATCAACCTCGTCTCGGGTCAACAACTTAAAACGAAAGAAATGACGATCAAAGAGCGAAGCTCATCCCAGGATTTCACATAAAGCCAAAATTTTAGGATATCTGAAAAATGCTTATATGGTATTTTAATTATATAGTCAAGACACACACACACACACACACACACACACACACACACACACATATAGGATGAAAATTAAGAGAAATGAAGTAAAGGATAGAGGTGAAACATGAAGAAAAGAGACTAATGGAGTATGGAGGAGTGATGGAGAGAGAGATGGAGAGAGAGATGGAGAGAGATGAGTGTGGGAGTTTCTGCAGGTGACAAGGAGAGCAACTTCCACAAAACTCTCTCGTTACTGGAGACTCAACTCAGAAATATATATATATATATATATATATATATATATATATATATATATATATATATATATATATATATATATATATATATATATATATACAAAGAAATTGTCTTACTGACATCTACCTTGCTGTTTTTTATTAAAACGCAGGAGATTTCCCACAAACACACACACACACACACACACACACACACACACACACACACACACACACACACACACCACTTGTTCTTCTCCATTATGGGTGTCGTCCAGTTCACTTTCCAGCATTGTAAACACGTCAAGGAGCATCCACCCTAACCTCCGGGAGACGTGTATCTTACTACAACGTCACAGCTTATGTGTGTGTGTACTCACCTATTTGTGGTAGCAGGGGTCGATTCGTTGCTCCTGGCCCCTCCTCGTCGCTTATCCACTCTCGCTGCTCCAAGAGCTTTATCGTACTCCTCAAAAATTCCACCTACTGACTCCCGTGTGTGTGAGCAGCAGCTAGGTACTTTCCACACTATGTCAACATAACTCACTCTACCCAGGTTTAAGTCCAGGCACGCCCGCCGTATTAATGAGTCAATGGAGCTAGTTGCCAACTCATCTACATATCTGCCTCATTCATTAGCACATCTCGCCCTGATGTATCGCCTCACCTGATTGCTACGTATGCTCAGAATACGCGCGTATTTCCTCATTAATTTGCAATATTTCTCGGTATATATCAACGAAACTGTCATTTTGTTCTGATCTGATTTTAGATTTCCAGGAATCATGGCTCCGCCAACTAATATTTGAGAGGCAGTATTTAAAGCCAAAATACATGTCTAATTTCTTCTGATCAATGGTTCTCAATCTGGGGGCCGCGGACCCCTGGAGGGGCCACCAATTTTCTCAAATTTTGAATCCTAAAATAACTCCTTTTTATATATTGTTTAATCCACTATTTTTTTTTTTTAGTTAAAAAAATAATGATCGTCTTCAAGAAGAGTTTTTAATGCTGACTTAAATTGATATTATATATTGAAGTTGTTATTATTTAGCATATTATAATTAATGTCTTCGTGTTGGAAGAGCTAAAGTCGTATGGGTTATTCAGGAGAGTAATTAGGTTTCGACCATGTCCCTGGATCAAGAGCTCGCCGTTCTCTTAAAGGGATATTTAACATGCAAATCGAAATACTTTTCACATCTAACCCACAAAATGTGAGGCGAAACTAGGCGACGTTTCGATTAGTTGTAATAGTTGAGGAGGGAAATATAGCACTCTGGAGCTAAAGCAAGCGAAACGTTTCATATTCTTAAGCTCTTCTTATGTTCTTTAAATGTTCTTAGGCTTTACCTATGTATAACAAAAAATGCACAACACCGTGACTGGAACAATACACACACAACCCGCACATAGAAGAGAGGAGCTTACGACGACGTTTCGGTCCTACTTGGACCATTTACAAAGTCACACTGACACAAAGGACAGGTGGAGGGGGTTATATATAGGCAGGCCTTCCCTGTCTGCCTGCCTATATATAACCCCTTCCACCTGTCCTTTGTGTCAGTGTGACTTTGTAAATGGTCCAAGTCGGACCGAAACGTCGTCGTAAGCTCCTCTCTTCTATGTGCGGGTTGTGTGTGTACTTTACCTATGTTCTTATTTTCTCTTAGGCTGGATTTAAGAAGGGCCAGCATAGCATGGGCCAGTAGGCCTGCTGCAGTGCCCCTCCGTTCTTGTGTTCAGGATTCCTTCCGGCAATTAAGAAGGAGTAGCGTGTGGCGGTTACATGTACTGGTGTCTGGCACTGCTATAACCAGTGCCAACTCGGTATTTAACGCTGCAACAGGTGTCACATATATATCCCCCAGGCTAGAGTTGCAAGGCTTCATTCCTTGCAACATCTCAGAGACCTGGGAACGCAGGACACACGAGGTCACCTCACCCTGGGTCATGACCTACTCAACGAGATCCCAATGCCGGAATTAAATGCCATGAACATGCAGAATTGACTGTGCTTTAATTTTTTTGGGTTCATCAGAGTTATATACATCAGCAGCGTGGTGGGACAGCCTTAAAAATGCATATACAGTATACACATTACTTACCTTAATATATTTTCGTCCTTAGCTTATAGTGAGTGCTGGATATATTTATCGTAGGAAGTCTGAATAAATAATGAATGGGTATATTTCAAAACAGCTCCATTAGCGGAACACCGTAAAGCGAAGCGCTGTAAAGTTGACCCCCCGAAATCCCCTCCTCCAGGTATACTCTTCCAGGTATATTCTTCCAGGTATACTCTTCCAGGTATACTCAGGTAGAAAGGTGGAAATACTTTTTTTTTTTAATCTAATAAGAATTAAGTGGACGACTCTGGCAATGCTTCATGATGGAGAATGTTAACACATTTTAGGTTCGCTGTGTTGTGAGTGTTGTCTGTGTATCTCCCACAGACATACGACAGCGCTGTGCTGTGAGTGTTGTCTGTGTATCTCTCACAGACATACGACAGCGCTGTGCTGTGAGTGTTGTCTGTGTATCTCTCACAGACATACGACAGCGCTGTGCTGTGAGTGTTGTCTGTGTATCTCTCACAGACATACGACAGCCCTGTGCTGTGAGTGTTGTCTGTATATCTTCCACAGACATACGACAGCGTGAAAGTTATTGAATTCTAAGTAATGGAAGTGTGATCAATCAACGTATTGTCTGCTGGGTTTTATACGCCATGAGAAATGTGTTGTTGTGTCTTGTTTCTGTGGTATGTAAGAGAGAGAGAGAGAGAGAGAGAGAGAGAGAGAGAGAGAGAGAGAGAGAGAGAGAGAGAGAGAGAGAGAGAGAGAGAGAGAGAGAGAGAGAGAGAGAGAGAGAGAGAGTGAGACATTTACCTCCAGCACTTCAGAATAGCCAACAACATCTCTCTAACAAGAACAACAACACACAATACCGTGACTGGTCCAAGTCGGACCGAAACGTCGCTGATAGCACTAGCTAGCAATTCCTAGTATATGAAGGCTTTACCGATATTCCTCATTTTGGTTTAGCTAAAATATGCATATAAATCATAGTCAAAAAGTTAAGGATAACTATTTGAAATTAAAAAATTATATGATTTTGCTTACTTTTTCACATAAAATGGAATTGTTGCAATACTTGTTCAATACTTG
>WNWK01031643.1:0-22557 GCA_009830355.1 Cherax destructor
CCTTGCTTGCCAGAACAAGTCAAGTAGGTTATTTCCCCTTGTAGGTTCTGTTACAAACTGCTTCAAAAAGCAATCCTGAACTACTTCTAAGAAGTCTTTAGATTCTATATTCCCTGTCAAGACATTCCAATCAATCTGACTAAAGTTAAAGTCCCCTAGAATTACTACATTATCGTGCCTTGTGGCCTTAACAATTTCCTCCCAAAGTAGTCTCCCTTGTTCCCTATCTAAATTTGGAGGACGGTAAATCACGCCTAAAATCAAATTTTTCAAACCCTTCAGAAAATTCTATGGAAAAATAAACACATAAGCAGTGTAATTCTATCCAGACAGACTCTGTATGTGTTATTTCAGACTTTATACCCGTTTTTATGCAACAATTTAAATGATCACGGACATAGAGTGCCACCCCACCCCCCTTCCCGATACTTCTGTCTACTTGGAACAATTTAAAACCCTGAATGTGACATTCGGCAGGCAAGTCCCGATTTTTCATATTAAACCATGTCTCAGTTATTGCAAAAACATCAATATTACCCGTACTTGCAACTAATCTCAACTCGTCCATCTTATTCCTAGCACTACGACTATTGGTGTAATATATATTTAAAGACCCTCCTTTCTCTTTACCCTTCCAGCTCATTTCTGTTTTTCCACTATACCTATTACTGTCCTTGCCATCTAGTGTCACTAGCTTTCCACTATCCACCTTATTCTGCCTATTACTAGTTCTCCTAGAACTTATAATATTACTACACTGGGACTTCACTGTTTTTCCCCCAAAACCCATACCACTAACTATTTCTAATTTAAAGCCCTAACAGCTCCCTCCACTGCAGTTGCCAGAGCCCCCACCCCAGACCTGGACAAGTGAACCCCATCCCTGGCATACATGTCATTTCTGCCATAGAAGAGGTCCCAGTTGTCAATGAATGTTACTGAATTTTCCTTACAGTATTTGTCCAGCCAGCAATTGACACCAATTGCCCTGGACAGCCATTCATTTCCAACTCCTCTCTTTGGCAAAATACCACATATGACAGGGTTCCCATACTTCTTCCTAATTCTGTCTATTGCTGACCTAAACCTGCTAGTCAGGTCCTCACTCCTACGTCTGACAACATCGTTGCCTCCAGCACTGAGACAGATAATAGGATTGCTCCCATTACCTCTCATGATGTCGTCCAGACGGCTAACAATATCCTCCATCCCAGCCCCAGGAAAGCAAACCCTCTGTCTCCTACTCCTATCATTCAAACAGAAAGCCCTATCCATGTACCGAACCTGGCTGTCCCCAACAACACCAATGTTTTTACCTTCCTTGGTGTCGTTCGTCGTGACGCTCACAGAAGTCGACTCACATTCATAGGGTAGCACGGGGAATGGGTTCGATGTTTCCACAACATTCTCCTGGGTCTTCGTTGTTTCTACCTCTCCACCCGTCCTCTTGATCCTTTACTTTGTCCCATGCGTTCTAGCCACTGTCCAGGTTCCTTTCTTGGCTTGAGGATTCTCAACAGGAGGATTACTACGAATCCTCTTGTTTTCCTCAGTCATCGCTGTATCTCAAGCTTAGCTACCCTCAGTTCTTCCTTCAGCTGCTGGTAGAGTAGCTCAAGACAGAACATCTTCTTTAGATTCACAGAGAGCACACAAGACACGTCTTCACTGAGTTAAGTCAGGTCCACTTATGTTTGTTAATAGTTCAGAATATCATCGCTCCTGCTGACCGGTCTTAGTCCAAGTCGCCTCCTAAATTGCAAGAGGAAATGTTAGATTAATAAGATTTGTTGAGGAAATACCGGAAATTAAAGATAAAGGCATAATAAATGCACGTAGATGTTTGTAAGATTTACCTGTCACCTTACATATTCCTGAGAAGAGGAAAAACTCATCAAAACTGCCAGAATGCAAAACCATCTTCTGTTTCATACTCGTATGGCAGGATGGTTGTTGTCTACCAACTCTCTTTATGAATTCAGCATCACTACCTGAAAACGGGGAAGAGGGAGTAGGGGGATTGGACCTCTTACTCGCCCCTCCTTCCGTCCGTCCGTCCCTTCCTCTCTCCCATCAACCAATCAACCCCTTCCTCTATATCACCAAGCCCCACTACCATCCATACTTCCTCCGTCTCTCCCACCTAACACTCTTCGTTTGTTAAGTGTCGGAGATGGGATCCATAGTGTTCCTGCTATATGTAACTGACCTCCAAAAAGGCCTTAAAGCATTCATGTCAATGTTTGCAAAAGAAGTAAAAACTGTTGAAGAGAATGGTAAATGCTGAGTGGTAAACTCTATAAGAACATCTAGACAAGCTTGTGGAATGCTCATCAAGAACTGCAAGATACCAGAGACTGATATATTCACGAGTCATAAATATTCTATAGAGAGGGAATCTAGATGCGGGAATCATCCCACTGTTGTGGGATGCCACAAATATGGCAGCAAGACAATAGCAAAGAATTATAGACCGATAGTCATGACGTCGCCCCACATTATACAAATCCTTGAGTTTTAAGAAGGAAGATTGCAAACAACATGGACTCTTAAAAGTTACACAACCCAAGGCAGCATGGGTTTAAACTCCTTTTAGAGCAGGTTGCTCCTGCCTCTCGCAGCTACTGAACCATTACGACATGGTCTTGGATGCACTGGAAGAAAGAGTGATGAGGCCTCATATATAGACCTTGCTAAAGCCTTTCGTAAGTGCGATCATAGTGCAATAGCGCACAAAATGCTTGCAAAAGAAACAACTGGAAAAGTTGGCAAAACGTAATAGTACTCAGATTTAAGTCGGAGGCTGCCTAAGGAGGCTCCCTAAGGAACAGTACTCGCTCCCATCCTTTACCTCGTCCTCATCCGACGATACTAGGATTTGCATAAGAATGGCGTGTATGCACTTCCTTATGGAAAGTTTGAGGAAATACAAATTAGAACAAAGTAGAAAACTAACTTTAACCACACAACAGAACGGAAAACTAATGTGAAAGACAGGAGTGACAATGCCAAAGGATCTAACGTTCAAGGATCGCAACAGTGTCGGTATCACACACAAAGGAAAATGATAGGATTGATAATGAGAGCCTTCAAAAAAAAAAGATGCCAAACCAATGCTGATCCTCTTTAAGTCGCCTGGCGTACACTAACAACCCTTTTTAGGTGGGAGAAATTGCAGATCCAGAGAATGGACAGAGAACCTTCACTGCATGCATAACTTCAGGAAAGCCCCTAAAGTACTGGGAACATTTGAAGTTCCTTAACAAATACTCCCTGGAACGCAGACGAGAAAGCTAGAGAGAGCGATCCCAAATCTGCACGCAGAAATCACTACCTGCGAAAGCAAGAGGCTCGGCAGACGGTGCATTATTCTGCTAGTGAAAAGCAGGGGTACCATGAGTGCAAGAAACTCAAGACTTTTCAACAGTCTCCTATCATACATAAGGGAGGATTACTAACAGACCTCTGGCTGTCTTCAAGAAGGAAGTGGACAAGTTCCTCAAGTCGATTCCTGATTAGACGGGCTGTGGTGCAGACGTTTTACTTCGTGCTGCTAGCACCAACGGCCTGGTTGATCGGGTTATCCTCTGGGAAGCCTGGTCTGGGATCGGGCCGCGGGGGCGTTGGCCCTAGGAACACACTCCAGGAAGACTTCAGATAAATAATTAAAAAGTAATGAAATACAGAGGGAAGAAAGTAGACAGGACAAAACCTTATAGAGTTAAGAAAGAATTCTCAGACAAAATAAATGGGACAGATATATGCGGTAACATCACGCATAATCTACTACCAGAAATATATGTACAATGAATTGCTTCCCAGACATACGCCAAACGTTACTAGCAAATATTAAAATATAATTCATGACTCTAAACGTGGAAGCTTTCAAAACTGTATACACAACTTATATTAGACATTCTCGAGCAAGTGACAATGGCCTGGAACTCACATTATAAAACAAAGAAAATAGAGAAGATGCAAATGTTTGCAATAAGGTCGACAACTGAGATGAGAAACAAAGGTACGAAGAAAGACTATGAAACTGTTGCTCACTACGCTATATGATGGGAGAAAGAGAGGAGAGAAGATCATGACACCAGAACACAAGGTAAATACAGAATATTTATCATATAAGTCAACACGATGAGTGGATACACTTAGGAGCTGAATATCCAACTGACTCACTATTGCATTAGAGCAATAGTGAGACGAGGCAGAATCTAGTTTGAGCCCAAACTAAAGCTAATTTTGATCAGAATCCACTCAGTTAATTCAGTGTTAAGAGATGAGCCCAAAAGCTTATTAAAACCCGCAAACTCAAATAGGCATTTACTGCAAGGTATCACCAACTAGCCTATTTAAGCCTGCGTATTTCTGCCTAGGAAATTACAATTAGAAATTTAGAATTAGGTATTTACTTAGGAACTTACACATGTGTACAGAATGAGCGTCAAGTGAATAGTAAGAGGCAGTTGCTAGCAGCTGACTGCCAAGTGAACCAGTTATCCAATTATTTATGGTATAAACATAAACATTCCCACTACTCTTCCTCTGAGTAGCAATGGAGAGAGATACAGCTACCCTACCTTCCCAGCCCAGTCTTCCCAGCCCAGCCTTCCCAGCCCAGTCTTCCCAGCCCAGCCTTCCCAGCCCAGTCTTCCCAGCCCAGCCTTCCCAGCCCAGTCTTCCCAGCCCAGTCTTCCCAACCCAGTCTTCCCAGCCCAGCCTTCCCAGCCCAGCCTTCCCAGCCCAGTCTTCCCAGCCCAGCCTTCCCAGCCCAGTCTTCCCAGCCCAGCCTTCCCAGCCCAGTTTTCCCAGCCCAGCCTTCCCAGCCCAGTCTTCCCAGCCCAGCCTTCCCAGCCCAGTCTTCTCAGCCCAGTCTTCCCAACCCAGTCTTCCCAACCCAGCCTTCCCAGCCCAGTTTCCCAGCCCAGCCTTCCCAGCCCAGTCTTCCCAGCCCAGTCTTCCCAGCCCAGCCTTCCCAGCCCAGTCTTCCCAACCCAGCCTTCCCAGCCCAGTCTTCCCAACCCAGCCTTCCCAGCCCAGTCTTCCCAGCCCAGTCTTCCCAACCCAGCCTTCCCAGCCCAGTCTTCCCAGCCCAGTCTTCCCAACCCAGCCTTCCCAGCCCAGTCTTCCCAGCCCAGCCTTCCCAGCCCAGTCTTCCCAGCCCAGTCTTCCCAGCCCAGCCTTCCCAGCCCAGTCTTCCCAACCCAGCCTTCCCAGCCCAGTCTTCCCAGCCCAGCTTCCCACCCAGCCTTCCCAGCCCAGTCTTCCCAGCCCAGTCTTCCCAGCCCAGCCTTCCCAGCCCAGCCTTCCCAGCCCAGCCTTCCCAGCCCAGTCTTCCCAGCCCAGCCTTCCCAGCCCAGCCTTCCCAGCCCAGTCTTCCCAGCCCAGCTTCCCAGCCCAGTCTTCCCATAGCCCAGCCTTCCCAGCCCAGTCTTCCCACCCAGCCTTCCCAGCCCAGTTTCCCAGCCCAGCTACTTCCCAGCCCAGTCCTTCCCAGCCCAGCTTCCCCCTCCAAGCCTTCACTCTCTTCCAGCCCAGTCTTCCCAGCCCAGTCTTCCCAGCCCAGCCTTCCCAGCCCAGTCTTCCCAGCCCTACCTTCCCAGCCCAGTCTTGCAACAAGACACATAAACATTTAAATGTGAACGTTGTCTAGTTTTCCCTGGCTACCTCGTTGCCAGATGTATGGGGGAATATTTATCTAATTTGTTTATTTCTATAGGTTTATGTAACTTAACCCAAGCTACATTAACTTGAAAATATGATTTAGAGTAAAAATAGGAAACGTTGAGTAAATCGTCAAAAACTGACGCACCGGAATGATAACGGGCTAATCTCTCTAGACGAGTAGTAGTAACGTAGAGATATATTTATCCTATATCTCTCAGCTAGTAATGACGGAGAGACAGATTCATCCTATCTTATGAGGCCTGGTCACAGACCGGGCCGCAGGGGCGTTGACCCCTGGAACTCTCTCCAGGTATATTCCAGGTATCTCCTTCAACGAGTAATGATGGAGAAACAGATTCGTCCTGTCTCCTTCAACGAGTGGTGGCGGAGACAGATTCATCCTATATCCCTCAAGGAGTGGTGGTCGAGACACTCATATTATCTCCTTCAATGAGTGGTGGTAGAGACAATCTCATCCTATATCCCTCAACGAGTGATTGTGGAGAGAGGATCATCCTATATCCCTCAACGTTTGGTGGTGGAGAGATATGCTTATCCGATATCTCTCAAGGAGCGTTGGTTGGAGAAATATGCTTATCCTATTACCCTCAATGAGTTAATTCGGGGAACATAACTATTGTATCTCCTCCATGAGAGTTCAAGTCATGAGCCAGGGAACATGTTGCTTCCTATACACGTCATTCTTTCTATTCTCTCGCTCTGGTAAACTGCCAGGTGTTACTCCTTAACTTATTAAAATGAAGAATGTTCAGTTGCGTTTAAAACAATGAAATATGATCTGTTTTGTTAATAATATTTGCTGCTTTCTACCTCGATAAAATTATATTTGCTGTTAGGTAATTATTAATTGAAAGCAAGAACATAATGTCCTCGTCATATTTCCCTTTATATAAAATTTACTTTATTTTTTACTGTTGATTCTACAAACTTGTCCTTAAAAAGGGTTACGTGTTCATGATGAATTATACCGCCAGTAAGTGAATTAGAATAGGGTAAGTGCTGGGTGGACTAGGACCTGAGCGCTCTGGTGACAGTAACAAGATGTAACGGTGTAGTAGTAACTAACCTCCGTAGTGTACAAGTCCACTGAGAGGAACGAGAGAGAATACTAAGAGCCAGCGAGTGCGAGAGAGAAAGAGAGAGAGAGAGAGAGAGAGAGAGGAGGCGGTGTGCGCCGCACCATGGGAAGAGGGACATGGGATATTGGAAATATAGAAGTGAAGAGGTGGAGCTGATGATTGATGACTGGTCTCCTCCACAATATCCCCCTCCACAGTGTTGACGGTGGTGCTTTGTCCTCAGAAGAGGCTTCCACACGGCTCTCCATCTCCGAGGACACTTCGGGGGCCATGACACCTCATACAGCACCCTCTTAGTGTACCTCAGTTAAGGCATCTCTCATCTTAGCACCCTGTCCAACGCACCTTCAGCACATGCCCAGGACACTCTCTAGATAAAGTCTGCAAGCCGCCGCCTTTAATTTAAAAACTTTCTGCTTAACTTTCAACGAAAGATGCCTTTAGTTACCTGATGAAGACTACCACGAATCATTTTAGTGAAAATATGCAGTTTTTTCGCCCTCGTTTAGAGTAAGAGCCGAAAAGATCTTTTATTTTTTTACAAAACGCTAGATATATTAGCCATATTAAAATCTTACCCTTCCAGTTATTTCATCCAAGATAACACAAATGTTTCTATTCACCGTCTTTAAGGAAATAATCGAAAATGTGAAGATCATTCCATTAAATATTTAGAGGAGCAGAAATAAATATAAATACACAAGTTGTACAAGAATGGTATACAATACCGACAAAATGAAATTAAGACACATGTGCGACATCTGGGTATCTTTATTGTAGACGTTTCACCATCCAGTGGCTTTATCAATACAAATTCTAGGACATTATTTGAAGACAGTAGAACTATATACAAAATATGAGGTAATCAGTCCCTCAGCCTTGGAGTTGGTGTGAAGAACACCGTAGTCGTGCGGGTTCTGGAGCAGAGGCAAGGAGCCTGGCGCTTATATACTAACGTCAGGTGGAAAGGGACGTGTAGCAGACGAGGGCATAGTCACTGGTAGGCGGGATTCCCCAGTGGAAGTTGGTCATACCCAAATAACCCATCTCTTTGGGTATGACCTACTTCCACTAGGGAATCTCATCTTATGTATATAGTTCTACTGTCTTCAAATTATGTCCTAGAATATGTATTGATAAAGCCACTGGATGGCGAAACGTCTACAATAAAGATACCCAGATGTTGCACATGTGTCTTAATTTCATTATATATACACAAACGTTGTAGCTTTGCAAGTTATATATCCACAGACATACCCAATTAGCTTTAAACGTCATAATTGCCCTCAAACTTTCCTTTTACCTTTAAATGTCTCAATTATCCTAAAACCTCAAAAGTATACCTAAACGTCACAAGTACACTCAAAAGTCACAAGTACACTCAAACGTCACAAGTACACTCAAACGTCACAAGTACACTCAAAAGTCACAAGTACACTCAAACGTCACAAGTACACTCAAAAGTCACAAGTACACTCAAAAGTCACAAGTACACTCAAAAGTCACAAGTACACTCAAACGTCACAAGTACACTCAAACGTCACAAGTACACTCAAAAGTCACAAGTACACTCAAAAGTCACATATACACTCAAGCGTCACAAGTACAATCAAACGTTACGGGTACACTCAAACGTTAAGAGTACACTCAAACGTCACAATTTCCTTCAAACCTCATAATTATCCGCAAATGTTCATTTAGCCTCTAGCGTCTGAGACTACGAAAACACAAACTAACAACATCAGGCAAAATTTTCCCTCCAGTTCCGTCTAGTTTAATTTGCCTCTGGATATAATTTACATAATAAACTCTTATGAAACAAATCACATTCACTTTTTTTTCTAACGAGAACTAACGAGTCCAAGGAACAGTGACTGCGTTAGCCAAGTGATGGACAGGTACAACAGTTAACGCATATCTACATAATAATGGTGTTGTTATCTGGGGAGCGAGAACAATATTGTCTGTGGAAAAAGACCTTTAAGTACAATTCAAGGTATTTATTAAAGGAAACATTTCGCCACGAGTGGCTTCATCAGTCACTCGTGGAGAAACGTTTCCTTCAATAAATGCCCTGAACTATATATAAGTGTTCTTTTTCATCACATCTTCTCAGTATCAGCTTACCATTTATTTTCACATTATCATCTCTTTTTTACTGTAGAGAGAATGTTTCGATAGAGTTGAGGCGTTCCCACTCTTGTTTTCACATTTCGCATTATTCACTCCTTCATTTTTCTGTCCTTTGCTCCATTTCCTTTATTTCGTTCTAGAAATGACATCATTATTTTTTAGTAATTTACCTGTATTTTTTTTATGTTTTATGAGATGTTCCGCCATCGCTCTATTTTTTGTGCTCCTTTAGTTATTCATTTTTCCCGTATCTAAGCAACTATATTTTGTCACCATCGTTGAACATGATATTTTCATGTGACTTCACCGTAAGGTCACCATAATTTGAACCTCCCATTGCCGCCCAACGATTTCGTCAACCTGACTGAGCTGTCTCAACTTCAATTGTTTTCTTCTTTAGGGATTCCATGTAAACAATGTTTTGGGATGGCCATAGGATCGCTGATCAGTGCCGTCTTAGCCAGTCTTTACGGTGATAACTTTCCTTCAGGGTTTACAGGAAACTAACTAATACAGGCGATTTTCTGCATTATTTTTCGCCCTACAATGCCAGGACCAAAAATAGGAGTGACCATTGTTTTTACCTCAGAGTATATAGGATTTTCAGCCCTGGTTTTCTCGAAGACGAATGTGCTTACAATCATCAAACATTCACCCAGCTCCAGTTTCCATCTAACTTTATCAATGATTGCAGAAAAAGGAGAGCATTGCAAATTATTCACTCAGCTAGACAGGCACGAACGCCTGGTAGCTTCCTCGTTCTACCAATTGGTGAAATAGCTACTAAAGTCGCAAGTGTAAATTGTTTCTGAGTACACATATTCACACACACATTGCAAACTGCACGGTGTGCACACATATATACTCTGCAAATTGTGCAGTGTACTCACATTCCCTGTAAATTTTATAGTGCACACTCCCCTGTAAATTCATTGTTGTAATTACTCCGACAAGCAGCCTCCACTTTATTTACTACGACCATTCCTAATACCCTCATACCCAGGCCCTACCCCATCTCTGCTACTCAACTCCCTCCAACCCTTCCAGCCCTTCCAGCCCTCTCAACCCTATAAAACACCCTCCCTTCAGCCATCCCAAGCATCCACCATCCAGTTCTATCATGAACTCGACCTCCAGCCCTCCCAGGCACCCATCCCATCCCCATCAATCACTCTCCCTCCAGCCCTCTCTAAAACTCTCTCTCCAGTTCTCTCAGGCCCCTTTCTCTAGTCCTCTCACTCCAGCTCTATCAAGCACTCTCCCTCCATCCCTCTAACTAGGTCAACACGTCACTGGGACCTGAACAAACACTCTCACCGCCGACATATCAGTCTCCTGTTTATTTACAAACAAATATTTTACCTCAGAGAGGAGGGAAGAGGAAGAGGCACGGGGAGGAAACCTCTTTTTGTCAACCATTTTTCTGAATAATTCAAACTAATTCCAACCTCAGGGAGGTTCAAACTGTTCATGGAAACCCAGAGTTCAGCGGAAACTGAGAAGGTGAGAGAGAGAGAGAGAGGTGTGTTAAAATAATATCAAGTGTTAACTGACGCCTCTGCCAGCCACAGTAGGAAACAAGAGCCCACATTGTAAACAGCCACAGTCGGACAAAGGAGCCCACGTTGTAAACAAACACTAGTCTGCTTGATGAGGGAAGTTTTTCTATATTTTTAAGTTTAGGTTAGTTAAGTTAACCATGATTCACTGAAGAATTATGTATCTCAGTAATGTATTTTTTGTCAGCCAGCGACAAAAGATTCAACCACACAAGGCTACCACACTGTTTGAAATAATGACGACAATAATAACTCCTATCCACTCAGCTTCATTGCATGCAAATGGAATAGTGCAGAGTGCGGCACAAACTGATTCTATAATTAAATATTTTTGTTGAAGATCTGAGGAGAATCAGAAGAAGCATTTATATCCAGTTTTTCAATAAAAATGGAAAATTAAGATGTACTCAGACCAAATCTAGTTTATATATTTCAGAGGGACCAAAGAGATCAATGTCATAAACTTAAGCTTATCAGATGTTGTGCTATCAAGTAATCAGTAATGAAGTGTTGAAACTAATCAGACGAGACACTCAGAAATTACCACATGAAAAGCAGTATTTAATTTTTTGCAATTTCTTCCACTCCTTCCTAAAAAAGAATGGAACCTACACACACTAAAATCAATCCAAACTTTTCTCTAAGCAAGATTGCCCAACTTTTAAGCAAGTAAGTAAGGAAGCAAAGTAAACAACTAAGTAAGTTTTATGTAACCTTAGTGTACATAACATATGTTTTTAACAATGGTCACGAAGTCACACCGATGTTAGAAACACATAAAAGAACATTAAGTTAATTTAACCCAGAATAACCAGATAAAGTAATAAACAACTGTGACTTATTTCTTATCAGTCGAGACATTCTCTAATTATTTCACAAAAAAAATTAGATTTATAAAATTGGCACATGAAAAAATAACCTAACGTCAAGAGATTAGTAAACACATCAGCACTAAAAATTTAAAGCTGACCAGAAGAGCGCTGCACCCGTATGGAGGCATTAAAATTCGATCCAAGCAAGGAAGAGATAAGTCCAGTTCCTTCGATCAAGAGCTCCTCACCAGCATCAACGCAAAATAATGTGATAAGGCAAAATATTACTATACCATTTCGAGATTAAAGTGGCAATATGGCATCTACACACTCCATTATATATAGCAACCTTCATCTGTGTAGGATACACCAGTGTGGAAACTCTGAAGGTGGTCACAGAAGTCTGTCTCCACCTACCACACGGAAACAAATTTTGGGAATGGTCTATATAGCATTAAACACAGGTCACCCACGCATGCAAATATTCCCATGAAACTTGCCCAAGATACATTACACAACCGCTGAAAATTTAAAGACGATCGAATGATGCGTTCTCGAGTAACAAACGAAAATTTGTGTGAAACTTAACGAAAATTTTGCCGAGAATGTCCCCAAAAAAATAAGAAAGTCTCCCTTCTTTAAATTTAAAAACATAATAAAAACACGGATTTTTTTCTAGTTCATATTTCTTATTTACATTCTTTTCAAAATACTCTACAATCCTGTCAGAAGAAAATATTTTATTGTGATTTATTTAAAAATTAAATTCAATAAAATTGGGAAAATATTGCAAATTGGTACCCACACAGCCCTAAATTAATTAAAAAATAATTCCTATTAATGTGTTCCAGAATTTAATGTTTGAATCTAATCAGAAGAGACATTCTCTAGTTATTACAAGAGAAACAATTTGCTTAATAATATTGACAAATTAAAATTTACACAGCTCAAGGTGAGTAACAATCTGTTTTAATAAAACCCACCAATTTTATTGAATATATATTGATATTAATTTTTTTATTCAATAACTAACGAATAATGCTTATGATTGGTTTAAAAATATTAATGACGATACATTCTTTAATAAGAATGATAACACACAAGTTTAGTCTGAATTGTACACACACAACCCGCACATATAAAAGAGAGGAGCTTACGACGACGTTTCGGCCCGACTTGGACCATTTACAAAGTCACACTAACACACAGAGACGGAGGAAGGGTATTTATAGGCAGGCAGACAGGGAAGGGTACCAGAGAGTGGGGGTACTAATGAAGTAAGTAGTGGAAGTGGTAGTAGTAGTAATAGTAGTAGTGGAGACAGTCATATGCTAGAGGAGCACTGCAATGAGGCTAGCGGCCCGCAAGGGTGGGCCGCTAGCCCACCCTTGCGGGTGGGGAGGAAAGGAAAGGCGAAATAAAATAAAGGACAAATACAAGGCAAAAGAAAAGAAAGAAAGGAAAACCTATAGGAGGAAAAAGGAGAAGAGGGAAGAGAGGAAAGGGGAAGGAATCAGGTTAAGTCACGGGTGTTCTGAAGTTTAGAGCATTTAACAATGTAAGCTCCTCTCTTTTATATGTGCGGGTTGTGTGTGTATTGTTCCAGTCACGGTATTGTGCCTTTTTTGTTATTTATTTTAGTCTGAATTGGTTTAATTTTGAAATTTTACTGAAATAATGAAAAAACTTGGAATCACTGGAATCAGATCAATTACTAAAGAATCCCTTTTTCTGATCAGCTTCAATCTTTTATCATTGGTGAGCTTTATTAAAACTGGTCACTCGTTTTGAGATGTGTAAATTTTAATTTGCTATTTTTATTAAGCAAATTGTTTCAAAAGACATAAGTATAGAATACGTGTTCTGATCACAATTAAACGCTTAATACAGATATATATTAATTAGAAATATGTTTGTATTACTTCTGGACTGTGTGGATGTCAATTTGCAGGTTTTTTCTTTGCCAGTTTTATCAAACTGAAATTTATTTAAAAAATAAAAATCTTTTTATTTTCTCAGGAGTGTAGAGAATTTTAAATGGAATGTAATGAAAAAGAGGGTGTGTTCCATCAGCATTATGTGTCTTCCTGTGACAAATGGTAAGTTAATATGTATAAAGTTTATTGTTCTAATGATATGGTTAGGAGAAAACCTTCCCTAGTCTTTGTAATTATATTCTGTGTACCCAGCAAGAATAATCATATACAGTCCACACAACTTTAGTTTACCAGAGAAGCTGGTTTTAATACTATAATTATTAATTCAATGTCAGGTTTAGCTTTTTGTGAGAGTGGTAGGGAGTGAGCATCGAGGGAGGTACAGTCAGCGACCTGCTGTGACTTAAGTCCCACTTACCTCACCCAAATTACTTGCAGGTAATAATTCAGGTAATGCCCTGTGAGCCTCCTGCAGGTGATTTGCTCACATAAAAATAATAATAATAATAATAATAATAATAATAATAATAATAATAATAATAATAATAATAATAATAATAATAATAATAATAATAATAATAATTCACAATAACTCGAGAATGCTTTATTCGATCAGCTTAAAATTTCAATAATTGTACAATGTATCCTTGGTGAGATTCATGGGACTATCTGCATGCATGGGTGCCCTATGTACAGTGCTTCATAGGTTTTTCTCAAATTTTGCTTCCATGTGATAGATGGAGACAGGCTTTTTTGATCAGCTTCAAAATGTCAGCACTGGTGTATCTTACTTAGTAGAAGTTTTTTTTTTTATTAATGGAGTTGTTGGTGCCGTTTCGCCACATTTAATCTCGAAATGGTATAGCATTATTTTACATTATTGCATTATTTTGCCTTGATGCTCATGATGGGCTCTTGATCCAAGGAACCGAACTTGCTTGTATCGAATTTGAATACCCCCATTCCACAGGAACTATATGACACCTGCGGGTTTAGCGCATTCCTCTGATTAAAATATAACACTTGTGAACGTCATTAATCTTCAATGGCTAAGGCATCGTTTGAAATCTATGAAATGTTTTATGGGTTTAGGCTGTGTAGCCACAAATTTTGGGGGGTTCCTGACCAATGATTGGAAAATACATCTTCTGGTCAGTTCTAAACTTTCAGTACTGATGTGTGTTCCTCAAAGAAAACAATGTGCCCTTGACACAATTGTTAAAAATTTACATGTTTTGTACACTAAGGTTACGAAAAAATTGCATTCTTACTTTGAGAAAAATTTCAATTGATTTTTCCCTGTGTAGGATCCATTTTTTTTTTTAAATTGGAAAAGTTGAAATACTGGTTTTCATGCGATAATTTCTGATTGTTGCATCAGATTAGCTTGAAGCTTTCCATGCGAATTACGTGATGCGGCGTCAAGCTTAATGTGCTTGTGTATTTTAGGATATTGTCTCTTTGGTCCTTCTGAAAGACATGAATTTGATTTGGTCTGCGTGTATCCAAATTAGCATTTTTATTGAAGAAATTTATGTATTAGTTTCCAGATAAAGAGTCGTGAATACTTCGTCTGATTTCCTCAGATCTTCAGCGCTAATATTTAACTGCATTATCAAATTATGCCGCATTCTCTACCATTCCAGTCACGTGCATTGATGTATAGGGGACCTGGGTTAAGGAACAAGGGGATACCTTTTTCGGATCGCACAGCGACAGAAATACATATAATTATTACTGTTATTCCAAGCGGGGTAGCCTCATGGGGCTAAGTATTTTTCTAATTAGTAATTATTATTATTATTATCATTATTATATATTATTATCATTATTATGTATTATTTTCATTATTATTATTATTATTATTATTATTATTATTATTATTATTTTATTTTTATTATTATTTTTATTTATTATTATTATTATTATTATTATTATTATTATTATATTTTATTATTATTATTATTATTATTATATTTTATTATTATTGTTGTTGTTATCATTAGTATCATTAACAATAATAATAATAATAATAATAATAATAATAATAATAATAATATTATTATTATTATTATTATTATTATTATTGTTATTATTAGTATCATTAATAATAATAATAATAATATTATTATTATTAATGATACTAATAATAACAACAATAAAAATAATAATAATAATAATAATAATAATAATAATAATATTATTATTATTATTATCATTATTATTATTATTATTATTATTAATTTTATTATTATTATTATTATTATTATTATTAGTATTATTATTATTATTAGTATTATTATTATTATTAATGATACTAATGATAACAACAATATAATTAATACTAATAATAATAATAATAATAATAATAATAATATTATTATTATTATTATTATTATTTTTATTGTTGTTATTATTAGTATCATTAATAATAATAAAATATAATAATAATAATAAAATATAATAATAATAATAATAGTAATAATAATAATAAAATATAATAATAATAATAATAATAATATTAATAATAATAATAATAATAAAATAATAATATATATAATAATAATAAAAATAATAATAATAATAATAATAATAATTATTATTATTATTATTATTATTATTATTATTATTATTATTATTATTATTATTATGATTATGATGATTATTATTATTATTATTATTATTGTTGTTGTTATTGTTGTTAATGATACTAATGATAACAACAACAATAAAAACAATCATAATAAAATATAATAATAATAATAATAATAATAATAATAATAATAATAATAATAATAGTAATAATAATAAAATATAATATAAATAATAATAATAATAATAATAATAATAATAATAATAATAATAATAATATTATTATTATTAATAATAAAAATAATAATAAAAATAAAATAATAATATTTAATAATAATAATAATAATAATAATAATAATAATAATAATAATAATAATAATAATAATGAAAATAATACGTATATGTCTTTATTTCAGACAGTGTGGCAGTCTTGTGTTGTTGGTCGACACAAACTACATATAGATAAGACAAAATTGCCACGCCTTTAACATGTATAGTTGGCAATAAAGAAACATAGTGAGGGGAGGTTACAAGCTGTGGATGATGTACGAGCAGACAGCTTCATTTTGCAGACTCCCGTCCGCTGTACGCCAAGAGGCTTTTTATTTACAGCAAAGGGCCAGCAGGTACCAACGATTAGTATAAATGAATTCATATAAATGGTGCTGGTAGGACAGATAATGTTCTGATAACAGTGGCTTTAATATGTACAATCTACAGGAGGAAGACAAGTAAGTATTGTGTGTTGTAAATGTTCATTTCCTGTAAAATAATTAATGCTTTTTCCTGTTAATCATATTTAAATGTTATATTATAATCACCTTAATTATTAACCGCTTATTCTCATATACAGTACACATTAACCACTGTCTCAATTTGCTCAACATACAACACATCCATACATACAACTGAACATTTTATATAAACAAGTTTCATCCCAATCCTCTGACTCTTCAAGGAGAGCTGCAACAAAACACACGCAACAGGACTTTCTTTTATATACCAAGTGTTCGACTCAACCCACGTAAGAATTCCATGCAAATAAAGAGCTCTAAGACATGGAACTTCCTTCCAGAAGATGCAAAATGTTCCTTCTAGGCTACCTGCTTTAAAAATGTAGTTAAAGAGTGACTCCTAAATCTGACCTAAATCTTACAATCCTGTTGATGCAAATCTGTAACATTCATATTGCTGTTCTCACTAAAATATTTCAACATATGTAACTATATAAAATATGTTTTACTTTACCTCTGTATTCATCAGTCACTACTATAAATATTATATCAAATTGTTACATGGTATCTTATAATATCATAAATCTTAAACTAAATTGTTATAATATATAAGATGCCAAAGTCTGCAAGCTGTTGTATTCTGATAACTTAAAGTAATTAATTAATTGTTCAGTAGTTATAAGTTAATTTTAAGTCTGCCCGGAAGGCTCTGCATAAAAAGGGACTTTTCTATAAAGTATTTTATTCGTATAAATCAATTCTATGCTAATTGTGTTCTCTACTATACTTTATAAAAATTGTCTTTGGACAATGTAATAACAAATAAAGTTTCTGATTGAGTGATTTTTCTCATAAAGTGCGTGTCAGAGGCTAGAAGCCTCAAGCACTGTTCGCTGGGTAAGTCCTCCTGAGAGGATGTTGAGGTCTAAAGCTAGTCCTGATAGATAATTAATTTGGTATCAGGACTGACTTTAGACCTTCATATCATCTCAGGATGAATTACCCAGCGAACAGTGCTTGACGCTTGTTGACTCTGACACGCACGCACAAACAGTTTGTCTAATCACCGTGATAGCACAAGGCATTTAAAATTCATTTAATAACATTAACACGTTATAACTTTTTTATCTGCTGTCAGTCAGCCTTTCATACAAGAATATAAAAACAGCTGAGATGTTATAATCGATCAACTCACACTCGCATATGTTAGTCAACAAATATCTTTATAACTACGTTGTTTAAGGTTAGTTTAGGTTAGGTTAGATTATCCATATACCGCAATGCTATTAAATAAAATATTACGTAGAGGAAATAATATTTTTTTTTTCAAAAGCGAACAGAAAACTAGGACCCACCACACACAGTCTGTAATATGCAGTCAGTTTATTAATGTTTAGGGATCCTTTTAAAAGCAGTGGAATACTACCAGAGAATACTAGAAGGTCATCTTTTTGACACCTGCCTAGAATCGTAGTCTGTTTCTGTCTTTGTAGCAGTTTGTTAGTACTCATTCTGGACTCATTATCCTTTACCTTATTGAGTTTTTAATAGTGTTTTTTTTAAAGGGGTGGACCGGTAAGCCAGCGGAAGGCCCCGATCAGACGACCAAAAACTCCAGAGACGAGTCATCATATGACCAAGACCTGCGTCAGGAAACACTTGTCCTGTTTCCTGAGGAACCTTACCTAACCTAATCATCGTGGCTCTCTCTCCCAGTTATAATAGATCTCAAGGTTCCGTAGAACACTTCGTTTCCATTGAACCCAATTTGAAAACCCCTTCATTATATTTTACACGCATATATATTCTCCTTCATACATATATATATATATAATGTATGTAGACAGCAACCACCCAGGGAGGTACTACCGTCCTGCCAAGTGAGTGTAAAACGAAAGCCTGTAATTGTTTTACATGATGGTAGGATTGCTGGTGTCTTTTTCTGTCTCATAAACATGCAAGATTTCAGGTACGTCTTGCTACTTCTACTTACACTTAGGTCACACTACACTTGGATGTACAAGCATATATATACACACCCCTCTGGGTTTTCTATTTTCTTACTAGTTCTTGTTCTTGTTTATTTCCTCTTATCTCCATGGGGAAGTGGAACAGAATTCTTCCTCCGTAAGCCATGCGTGTCGTAAGAGTCAACTAAAATGCCGGGAACAAGGGGTTAGTAACCCCTTCTCCTGTATATATTACTAAAGTTAAAAAGAGAAACTTTTGTTTTTCTTTTTGGGCCACCCCGCCTCGGTGCAGTCCGGAGTTCCTAGATGAAAAAATTAGGAAAATATTTGACAGTGGCATGAAACTGCGGTAGCCTGAGGTGTTTGTGGAATCTGTCTTGCTGGCAGCTAAAAAAAAACTTATTATAGAACAGAACCTAGGATGACACCTCAGACCAAGAATGTGCTGGTCCTCCCATATAACGAGAATTTATCTATCCTGCCGAATGCTCTTAGAAGATTTAATATACAAGTAGTATTTAAAAATTCACGGACTGTTAGAAGCATCCTGATAAGGAATGCACACAACAACGTGTTGGTGGTGTCTACAGAGTTGGTTGCAACGGTTGCAGTCTCTCCTATTTGGCACAAACGGGAAAATCATTGTAGGTGAGAATGTTCCAGCACCGTCGTTATTCGATACTTACAGCACAGGAGTCGAACGCGATTTTCAACCATATTAGATCATGTAATAACCTGGCAAATAGGCGGGAAGCAAGAGTCATCTTCCCTCGTTCCTCCTGACTTGAAAAGAATATTGTAGAATCGGCAATTATTAAGCATGATAGTCATTCATTATACAAAATCAGTGACGGGATGTTCAAATTAGATGCGTTTTTAGTTGAGGCAATAGTACACAGTCTAAAATTGGGCTCTTATATAAATGCATTAGACTGTCTTAAATGTTGTGCCACACCGAGGAATTAGGGCCTATTTTTTCCCGCAGTTTCTGAAGGTTGAACCAGAGTTTGCCTAAGAATTATGTAGGATGAATATCTGTGGCCGTCTTTCTTGTTATTGCAGATGCCTCCCCTTTTAAATGAGTTTATTTTTTGAGCGCATTTTCCTTTACCGTTTTCTCGTCAATTTAAATGGACACATTGTCCCTTGAAAGGCTACCCTATAATTGCCAGAGACTTCTATATCACTCACAATATATTTATGTGTATAAAGTTATTGATGTCATATCGGAATATGATCGATTTTTTTATTATTGCTATGTTAATTTCGTTCAGGCTATTACAACATCAATGTTTATGGGATTTTTCTAATGCTATAATATTCATCCTTCTGGCTGTGTGCACTGTTGTGCCTGAGGGCACTTCCTGTGTCCTCCCTCACTCACTCCAGTAAAGACGGTTCTCTGGGAATGTACTTGCTTGGACATCCTCCTCTTTTCTGCAATTTCGCAAGCTCCTGATGATGTGTTGATTGCAACACGAAAGGCCTAGAGCTATCATTCTACTCCCTCCGATATATATATATATATATATATATATATATATATATATATATATATATATATATATATATATATATATATACATGCAAAAACAACCACTATGAAAAAATAGCGAAATTCCAAGCGCTTTCGTTACTTCTCACATTATGAAGGAACTATAAAACAAAACATCAACAAGAAGACATAAAGGGGCAAGACTACACCTCACAATCACGTCACCATAACAAAGACCGCACCTCACAGCCGCGTGACAGCACCCGACTCTGTGAAGTGCACCTGACTACTTTAAATGTGTTTTTAAGGGAGTGGTTTTCATCACAAAATGATGAATCTAAATCTAAGTTGTCTAAGTATTTAGCGCATAAGTTAAGAACGACTGACTTGTGTGATATCTGCTGTAAAGAAATAGTCTAACCCATAGTTCAACAGAGTCGAGTAAAGATGAAGTATCATCGAGCTATTGAATATGTTGGCAGCTTTTCCATTAACATCTTAAATAATTATGTTTCAGTTAATTAATTTCAGCGTTCCATTATTTTTGTAGACAATTATGTCAGACCTAATTCTAATAAAGCCACAAAATTGAACACTGATGGAATTGAATTAGGAAACTTTTAAATGAATATGAGAATGGTAGAATAGTGGGCACGAATGACACCACACACACACACACACACACACACAGGGGGCCAGGAGCTATGAATCGACCCCTGCAACCACAAATAGGTGAGTACAGGGAGAGAGTGACCCAGTAGGTACCAGTGAATAGGTGGGGCCAGGAGCCATAACTCAACCCTTGCAACCACAATTAGGTGAGTACACACACACACACACACACACACAATGGGCGCCTAGCAAACCTAAGAACAGCATTCCGACATCTTAATAAGGAATCGTTCAGGACCCTGTACACTGTGTACGTTAGGCCCATACTGGAGTATGCAGCACCAGTTTGGAACCCACACATAGCCAAGCACGTGAAGAAACTAGAGAAAGTGCAAAGGTTTGCAACAAGACTAGTCCCGGAGCTAAGGGGTATGTCCTACGAGGAAAGGTTAAGGGAAATCGACCTGACGACACTGGAGGATAGGGAAGACATGATAACTACATATAAAATACTGAGAGGAAGTGACAAGGTGGACAGAAACAGAATGTTACAGAGATGGGACACAGCGACAAGGGGGTACAGTTGGAATATGAAGACTCAGATGAATCACAGGGATGTTAGGAAGTATTTCTTCAGTCACAGAGTAGTCAGGAAGTGGAATAGTTTGGGAAGCGATGTAGTACAGGCAGAATCCATTCATAGTTTTAAGAAGAGGTATGATAAAGCTCATGGTACAGAGAGAGTGACCCAGTAGCGGCCAGTGAAGAGGCGGGGCCAGGAGCTATGAATAGACCCCTGCCACCACAACTAGGTGAGTACACACACATACACACACGCACACAATAAATAGTGGACAGTGCCAGTGAGGGGAGACGGTGTTAGGCCTAACAGCGGTTGCCACACAGCAGGAAGTCGAGAATTTATCGTAGTGAACTATAATGCAGTGGGGAGCATATCTACTGGAGGCACCCAAGTAAGGGAGATAAGTGCAAGACAAGCAGTGAACAATACGGTGTTTGCATAAAGTGAGCCCAATAGAAGAGAAACGAAGAGGTACAGTACCCAGCAGTACCCAGCAGTACCCAGCAGTACCCAGCAGTACCCAGCAGGGCGCCACACCAGGAGAATAACGACAATTCAGACGGAGCAGACATCGAATGTAATGTACAAAATCCTAGTTGTGGTTTGCAGGTTTCTGGCCCTGAGTTGCTGAAGCTGTGGGACAAACCCCTGCTCGTAGGAGCTGAATTCATAGTATAGTTCATAGTTCGGAAGACAAGTCAGGGCGCAGGGCTACCAACCAAATGTACACACGTGTACACACGCCACACACACATACACTTGAAGTAGTCAGGATATAGACATAGTACCATACAATTGTTAGTGTAGTAGCAACAATATTATTACCAGTTTATAAGTAGCAACTTTTAGTAGCAGTGCTTAGTAAGATTACAGAATTAGATTTAGAAGAGGTAGACACTGTGTAAGAGGTGCCAAGACCACACACACACACACACACACACACACACACTTGAAATAGTCGGGGTGTAGTAGACCATACAGCTGTTCTTGTATTAGCAATTATATTTTTATCAGTTATATAGGAAGTAGTATTCTTTTTAGTTTTTGTAGCTAAGTAAGGTAGGAAGGCAATTCAAAGACATGGGCGGAGTGCAGGCACGGTGAGTCAGAGGTAAACAATCACACGCACACACACAGTGAGGACAGGCGCACACACACACGTACACACACACACTCAGTTAGGCCTAGCATCGTGACCAGTAACCCACTAACCTTTTCCCTCCATACCCCTTAATCCTCCCACCCACACACACACATACACACACACACACACACACCCAACCCACACACATTCCCCACCCCTTTCCCCCTTCCCTAGCTTAACACTATCCGGTTTTTAGAACTAAGAAGCAAAATC
>WNWK01031644.1:0-22557 GCA_009830355.1 Cherax destructor
TGCAGTTCTTTTCCGACAATTTTTTTTTTAAATTCTATTTGAGAATAAAAAAATTTTATACATTCTCTATTTTAATTTTTGGGTTAGCGTTATTCATTTTCTCATGCTCCTGGGCCTACGTGAGAGGGAATCACAAAAGCTTAACTTTATCCATTTCTCAATAATTTAATATCTGTTCTTCATTTTCGCATGCTACATTCGGTCTCATATATAGAACAAGGATGAGAAAGGATCATTAAGTAAAGTGTCGGGGAAGAGCCCCCCTTTTAGTACATCAAGACAAGCAATTCAGTTTGTAAGGTGGATAAGTTACGCTAATATAGCTCTGTATTATAGTACCATCAGGGGTTTGTGATCCCAAGCTGCCGCCCTCCCACTCACGGTTAAGAAGCCATCAGGTAGTCGGGGATATTAATTTTTGTCTGCAGTTTATATATTTGTTTAGGTAGGTGGACATAAGATTTTAAAAAGGTGTTATCTGCAAGGGTGGCGGAAATGTTTTGTTTATTAAGACACACTTGGGAGTTGCCCACGAGGAATTTCAGAAGGAGAATGAAAAGGCCCAAACACCCATGTTTAAACTGGCCCTGCCACTGCGGGGGTGGGTGCCCAATGCGCTGCCAATTAAAGTTGTTAAAGTTGTCTTTCCTCAAAAAAAAGGGAACGCCTGCAAAGAACATGCCTCCCCCTCTCACTGTTTTGCCCCTTTTGAATGATTCTGCCACTTTGCAATAATGAATCTGAAAACCCAATGCCAGACCAAAAGGAAAAATGGGCCGACGCTGTTGGTAATTCCTTCTGTAGACTTTAAAAAAGGGCCCTTTCAAAGGTTCCTAGACGCCGATGAGGGGGTTTGTTCTAGGGAATTGGGTCTTGGGTCCAGTTCCTGAATTAACCTAATTTTCCAACCTCCTCAAGGAGCTGTACAATCCTACGGGTTTAGCGTTTCCCCCGATTATAATAATACATAATATGAATAAGGCGGTTTTCAAACTCGTTTTGCTCATTGTATTGTTTCATAAAAGGAAGTGTTAGCACATTAGACTCCATATTAAAAAAATTCACTACATGTCGAGTCTCAAAATAGAAAGTCACATGTTTGTAAAACCTTTTTTACGACTTTCGTCCAACCTGGGGGTTTTTGGGGTATAACACAGATTAGGTAAGGTTTGTCAGGCAGCACAAGTGTTTCCCGATGTGGGTCTAGTCAAAAATGACCCACCACTGGGGCTTTTTGGGCATCTGACTGAGGCCTTCCACTGGCATCTCCACCCCTTTAAAAATAATAGCTATTATTATTATTATTAATAATCATTCCTATATAACACACATACAAAAAAATAAAAAAAAACGAAAAATTCTGAGGTCAGGCTCAGAAGAGGTCAAATGAGGTAAAAATGAGGTTATAGAGGGGTAAAAACAATAAAAATTTTTTTTTAGGTGCCAACACAAAAAATCTGTGTTGCCAGGCAGTAACAGAATAGGCTTATTTTCCCCGTGAGGGGTAGCACCCCCAACGAAATTATCCAGGCTTGCAAAAGAAAAAATATACTGAAGATTGAGACACTTTAAAAAATAGGGGAATCTTTATTAAAGAAATGTTTCCCCAAACCAGGGTTTCATCAGTCCAATACAAAACAGAGGGGGGTAAGGAGGGGGGGAGTTTGATGAAATCAGCCCCTCAGCCGGGAAAAGGGTGTTAAACCCCATCACTCAGTGATGGACTAAAACACATCGATCTTCAACTTGTGGGTTTTCAAACCATTTATCACAATAATCATACTCATCCACGTCACTCCCAGGAAAACCGCCAAAGTGATCATTTTGTCCCCCCCACAGGACACGTTGCCCGCCACTTTCACTTCCTTCGAAAACCAACATGGACACTCCCGTTAACCGGGAAAGCTATTAAAGAAATAACTAGATCTCAACCCAGCACCACTGATGCTGAGAATTACAGCATTCCGTGGGGGGATGCAGTAAAGTTTACACCGAAGAGAAGGCATGATTTTCAGACTCGCCGGGGGGAGCAAAAAAGACTTTGCAAAATTGAATGATATCAAAAAAGCGTTCATCATTCATCTTAATGTACATCACATCATGTACTATGGAGGAGCACTTCAGTTTAGCAGGACTTTAACCAAATGCAGGATTCGGGGAAGCAGTCCCCAAATTTAACTGATACTATTGAACACAAGGGTATGTACACACTGGCAGGACACATCACTCAAAACTCTACATCGTTTACTTAAAAAAAAGTTTGCTGACCCCCTACCCATTTGCTCATCGGTCCCCAAAAATTATTCTTATTGTTTGCCCTTCTAAAACCCCTCACTTTTTATCACATTTGACCTTTTCTGAGCCTGACCTCAGGGTGCTCGTTTTTTTATTTTGTGTATCGGGGTGTGTTATATAGGAATAAATTATAATAATAATAATAGTTATTTTTTTTTAAAAGGGGGTGGAGAGGGGGCCAGGGGAAGGCCTGGGGTCAGAGCCCAAAGTTTCCAGTGGTGGGTCATCATATGACAGCCCCACATCAGGAAACCCCCTTGTGCTGTTTCCTGAAAAACCTGACCTAACCTGTGTTATACACCAAAAATGCCCAAGGGGGACGAGACGCCCGTAATAAAATTTCACTGTAAACATAGTGACTTTCTTTTTGTGTTGAGACCCCGACATGTAGTGAACTTTTCAATATGGAGTCTAATGTGTTAACACTTCCATTGTATGAAACAATACAATGACCCAAACGAGATCAGAGAACCCCTTATTCATATTATATATTTTTAAATCAGGGGGGAAGCCCCAAACCCCGTGGATTGTACAGCCCTGTGGGGAGGTTGAAGGAATTAGGCAATTTAGGAACTGGAGCACAGATCCAAAATTTCCCAGGGTCAAGAGCTCCCCATCAGCGTCAAGGAACCTCCCCTTTAGGGGGCCCTTTTTTATAAAGTCTACAGAAGGAATGCTGGAAATGGATAAAATACCGACACAATGGAAAAAAATAAAACATAAGCAGTATAATTTATCCTTAAATTTACAAGTTTCGCCCACGCAGTGGGCTTTATCGAGTCACAAAAGATCTACCTGGATAAAAGAAACAAGGGTATTTATAGGATTTAGTCAGGTGGGGAATGCTGGATGTACAGTCTTCAAAGTATGTGATAGTTTAAAACCTTGGGGAACTTGGACCTGCAGTGTTCCATTTTTTAAATTCCCAGGTGGGATAGCGATGAAGAAGTTTTTGGGAAAGGTTTAGCTTTTGTTGTAAAACCATTGTTCTGGTTAAATTGTTGGATATAAAATTTAAATGATGATTTTAGGGTTCTTTCGGTATTGAGTGTTGTCTTCCTGGCGATGAGTCTTGGTTTCTGTAGTTGATTAAATGGTTGGTGAATTTCGGGGTTGAACACAGGCATTTCTTTGGGGCGTCAGATCTGCCCGCCCCACCGGTGTTCTGGGAAAAACGTGTTTGGGGGGTCTCTGGATGTTTCGCCGATGAAATTTTCTGCAGCCCTTTAAAAGGGAATTTTTGTATACCCCCGGGAGTGGATTGGGAAACTTGTCCTGTCTGTTACTGGTAATGTCCTTGATGGTTGGGATGTGGAGGTAGATTTCTTGGAAAAGAGGTATTGGAAAATGTTGGAAAAGGGGTTTTTTTAATGGAGTTGGTGGGGAGGAAATTTTATGTATTGTTTCTCGGCAGTGTCTTCTCTGGGGTGTTGAAGATGTTTAATGCCCGTCGTCTGCAGGGCCCTAATGGGAAATGATGAGGATAATGAAGTTTAGAAAAATTTCTCAATAAGGGGGCATTTTTTCAAGGAACTCACTGCTGCAGATTCTGAGGGACGCACGAAAAAGCCATAATTACACCACGTTTAGTCTTGGTGTGCGGGGGAGGGAAATGGAGAAGATCGTGTTGGTTGGTAGGTTTTCGATAGACTTTAAACGAAGTTCATGGTCGGCTTTGCAGAGAAGAACATCAAGGAAAGGAAGGGGTGTTGTCGACTTTTTCTTTTTTTTTGTGAACACAACCATTTAATCAACTACAGAAACGCAAGACTCATCGCCAGAGAAGACAACACTCAATACCGAAGAATCCTTCAAATCATCACTTATCTGCATATCCAACAACTTCCCAAACCCGAACAATGGCTTCCCACAACATAGCTGAACCTATTGCCAAGAAACTTTTTTCATAGAACTCCCAAAAATGGAAAACTGCAGGCCCTTTTCTTCCAAGGTTTTAAAACCCCAAAAATGGAAAAACTGCAGGCCCTTTTTAAATTACCCGGGTTTTTAAAATATCACACTACGAAGACTGTCACATGCAGCATTTCCCCCACCTGACTAAATCCTATAAATACCCTTGTTTTTTTATCCAGGTAGATCTGGGTTTTGGGCTTGATAAAGGACTGCGTGGGGAAAGTTTTCAAAAAAAAGGGTCACATTATACTGCTTATGTGTTTATCTTTAGAAGGAATGCTACCAACAGCGTCGGCCCATTTTATTTGGGGCTGGCATTGGTTCAGGGTTCATTTTGCAAAGTGGCAGAATATTCAAAGACTCAAAAAGTGAGAGGGAGAGGCATGTTTTCAGAGCAGTTCCCTTTTCTCAGAGGAAGAGACAACTTTAACAACTTTAATTAAGGAGCGCATTGGACACGCCACCCCGGGGTAGTGGCAGAGGCCAGTTAATCATGATGTGTTAGAGTCCTTGGCATTCTCCTTCTGAACTTACTCGTGGTCAGAGAGACAGAAGTAACTTGTGTGGCACCCAAAGGAGCGGATTTCCGACTATAAGTCATGAGCTGTTGTTGGGGGAGTTTAAACCCGCTTCCCGATCAGCACTTCCCCCCGACGTAATCCCCTTTTCAAGGGAAGAGGTGGGTGACCCTTTAAAGGGAAAAAAATTGTTTTTTTCGTTCACTCCTGGGGGCTTTCACCCAGATTCCTTTGGGAGATTTACCCAGGTGGCCAGCTCCCCAGGAGGGTTCCCTCCAATTTCCCGGCCATCCAAAATGGAATCAGAGGTGGGGGAGAAGGCTGGTGGTCACCTGGCCAGGTGGTGGTGGGGCAACCACCAAGGTGGCCGAATGCTAAAAAGGAGCTGGAGTCCTGTCTTTTGGGAAAAGTGCCTTATAAGATCAGCCAGGGGGCAGGGGGGAAAAGGGGGATGCCCTACTTCTCCTGGGGAAAACCCCCTCTGCTCAAGAGTGCAAAGCAGTGCACTTTTTCCTCTTGTGTTTTACACAGTTCTGTCATTAAGTTTTATGAGAAGCTCCAAAAGCGAGACTGAAAGACTCTGATAAAGGATTGGGCAGCTTCCCAAAAAATGTTTTGGGGGTCTTTCCCGCTTGGTCCTTTGGTGGCTAAAACCCCTGAATAAGAACATAAGAATGGAGGAACACTGCAGAAGGCCTACTTTTCCCCTACAAGGCATGTCCTTATCAAAAACCCCCACTACCTAAGAATTTACTCCCGGACTCACAACACCAATCAAATCCAGCCCCCCCCACTCAAAATTTGTCCAATCCCTTTTAAAGCCACCCAAGGTCCTATTTTACCCTACTCGGAAGATTGTTCCACGCATCTACAACTCTGTTCGAAAACCAGTACTTCCAGTCTTTTCTAAATCTAAATTTTTTTCCAATTTAAATCCGTTATTTTTGGTTCTTACTTGGTTCGATATCCTCGAGTATTTTATTAATATCTCCTTTGTTTATGCCACATCATCCCACTTGTACACCTCAGTGATATCTCCCTCATTCTACGTCTCAGAGAGTGGAGATTCAATGCTCTAAGTCTATCTTCATACGGGAGATTTCTTATACTGTAATCATTTTAGTCATTCTTCTTTGTATGTTCTCCAATGAATCTATATCACATCCTGTAGTAAGGGCCAAAACTGAGCTGCATAATCCAAATGAGGTCTCACTAGTGATGTATAGAGCTGTAAAATAACTTTTGGACTTCTGTTGCTTATACTTCTTGAAATAAATCCTAGTAATCTGTTAGCCTTATTGCACATCTTAGGCACTGTTGTCTTGGTTTTTAGATTTCTGCTTCCATGACTCCCAAGTCTTTCACATTCTGTATGATCAAGCTCAACTTCACCTAGTTTATAAATTCGGGGGATATTTTCATTACCAACGACTATTTTCACATATCACATTGAGCTTCATCTCCCACTTATCAGACCAAGACATTAATTTATCCAAATCCCCCTGGAATTCATTGGTAATTTTCCTCAGAATAAATTATACGGCCTATTTTGTATCATCAGCAAATTTACTCATTCACTTGCAATTCCTTCATCAAGGTCATTTATGTAAATTATGAACAACAATGGGCCCAAACTGATCCTTGTGGAACGCCACTGGTGACAAATCCCCATTCAGTTTTGGGACCATTATGGAAACTTTTGCTTTCTATTGGTAACCCCATGCCTCTATCCATGAGCCCTCCTATACCATGAGCTGCCCCCTTTTCTTAAGAGTCTCTTGTAAAGGCCTCTATCAGAAAACCTTACACAATCCAAGAAACTATATCATATTCTTTATCACTGTCTACTGCCTCAAATGTTTTATTGAAAAACGTCAGTAAATTTGCCGACCCGAACGACCTCTCGTAAACCCATGCTGAGATTCATTAACAAATTATGTTTTTCCCAAGGTGACTTCTGATAATATCAGCTATAATTGATTCTAATAATTTGCCTACTATAGACGTGAGGCTTATTGGACATAATTTGATGGACTGGACTTACCCCCTGATTTGAATATAGGAACTACATTACTATCTTCCACATCTCTCACAACACCGTTAGGATGGACGTGTTAAACACATTCGTTAATGGCTGACTAAGTTCCATCTTGCATTCTTTAGTACTGGAAAACAACTCGTCGGGTCCTGGGGACTTATTTTGCTTCCAGTTTATCTATCTGTTGATAACCATATCCCTCGTGACAGTAATATTAGTTAATTTGAATTCTTCAGGAACTGAATAATTGTTAATTTCTGGAATCTCATTTACATCTTCTTGTGTAAAGACTGACAAAAAATAGTCATTAAATAGGAAACACATTTCAGTTCGTTATCTCAGCTGTCCATTCCCAATTTTCAGAGGTCCTACTTTTCCTCACCTTCGTCCTGTACACTTGAAGAACCCTTTTGGATTAGTCTTTGATTCATTAGCAACCTTAATCTCATAGTCACGTTAGCCTTTCTAATTCCTTTTTTACTTCTCTTTTCAACTGAACATATTGGTCAATAAGGTTAACATCTCCTCTTTTGATGCGCCTATAAATTCCTCTTTTCCCCCCTAATAGATTTTTTAGCCCTCTGTTAATCCTTTGGGATCGTTATTATTTGACCTAAATTCTCTCTGGGGAATAAACATACTCTGTGCACGTTGTTTCATTATTAAGAAAAAAAACATAAACGGAAACCCATCGTAATCGTTAGCTGGAATTTTAGTCGAGATTAGACAGGTGTTCCTAAGTCCAATATAATCGGCAGAACGAAAATCAGGAACTTTTACCGTATTATCCTATTCTCTACTCCCATGTAATATTAAAGGTAATGGATTTGTGATCACTAGCTCCAAGCTCTTCAGTGATCTCAGATTATTTACAAAGTTTCTTTTTTGACAAGACTAGATCAGGAATTATTACCTCTGGTAGGCTCCGTCACACACTGCTTCAGAAAACGTCTGAACCCCTTCCATAAAGTCCCTGGACTCCAGGTTACTGGTCAAAAAGTCCAGTCAATATGACTAAAGTTAAAAAAACCCCACTATCACTACGTTATTTGCCTAGAAAGCCTAACAATTTCGTCCAAAGAAGTCTCCTCTATCGTGATCCCAAAACTGGAGGTCGGTATATTACACCTAGAATCAGTTTTTCTTGACCTTCTAGAAACTCTGCCCAAACAGATTCGTTAATGATCCCCTCTATTTTTATGCCTGTTTTATGCAGCAATTTATATTTTCTCGTACATACAATGCAACTCCACCCTTTCCCCTTATATCTATTCATGGGAAAAACAACCCTGAATATGACACTCAGCAATCATATCCCGACTCTTGGTATTATACCATGTTAGTTATTGCAATGACTAAAGTTCAGCACATGCTACAAACGTAATTCGTTAATTTTATTTCCCGGCGCTTCGACAGTTAGTATAAATACATTGATATATATCTTCTTTTGGGAACCTTTTTTCAGCTTTTATTTTTTGCAAATTTCTGTTACTATTTACCCTGTGCACTCGATTACTGTTATTGTTATGATTTATGATATAAAGCCTGAATCAATATTTTGGCCCTCATTATTTACCATTCCTAAACCATTTACTTTCAACCCCTAATCTAGTTTAAAGCCTAACAAAATCCTCAAACTTAATTCGTGGTCAGAAAATTTGGGAGATGCAGTTCAATGTAGATAAATGCAAGGTTCTGAAAACTCGGAGTGTCCATAACCCAAGCACTTATAAGTTAAAAAACGTAGAACTTAGCCCTACAGATTGCGAAGGACTTGGGGAGTGATGGTAAAGCAACCTTAAACCAAGACAGCAATGCCTAGCGTAGAAATAAAGCAAATAATTACTGGGATTTATATCCCAAAAAGTGCAAAACAGGGTCAGAGGTTATTTACAGCTTTATACATCATTAGTAAGGCCTCACTTAGATTAAACCCCGCTCAGTTCTGGTCTCCATTTCAGAATGGATATAAATTCGTTGAAAACATTCAGCGACGAATGACAAGTTAATTCATAGCATTAGAAATCTTCCTATGAAGAAGATTGAAGACCCTTAAATTACATTCACTTGTAAAACGAAGAATGAGGGGGAAAATGATCGAGGTATAAGTGGAAGATGGTATTAATAAGGGGATATAAATAAGGTATTGAGGATATCTCTCCAGAGAGAACCCGCAATAATGGATTCAAATTGGATAAGTTTAGATTTTGAAGGATATAGGAAAATATTGGTTTGGAAATAGGGTAGTTGATGGAAAAATAAACACATAAGCAGTATAATGTGATCCTTTTTGACAACGTTTCGCCCCCCATGAAAGCCAAACGAATCACATACAGATCTACCTGGAAAAAAGAGCAACTGGAGATATATATAGGGTCAGTCAGGTGGGAATGCTGGGTCAGGTAGGCTGCATGTGAGTCTTAAAAATGACATCAAAGCCCGAAAGGGGGCTACCAAACGAAATTTTTTTTAAAATTTTTATATATATATATATATATATATATATATATATATATATATATATATATATATATATTTTTGCAAAAAGATCACAGAAAAGGGGGATATCAAAATATGCAAAATAACCACTATGAAAAATAAAAAAATTTTTCCAAACCCCCCCTTTCGTGACTACTCACATTATCAAGGAACAAAAAAAGGAAACATGAAAAAAAGGTTTATAAAGGGGCAGAATACACCTCACAGTCACATCACACTAACTAAGACAACATCTCAAAGTAAGGAACATAAAAAGACTCTAAAAAAAGGAAATTTTTAAGGGGAAAGGACCTGAAATTTTTCCCCCCAAGAATTAAGATTATTCCAATTTATCATTAAATTTTCCCCAAAAAATTTTATTTATTATAAATGAATCCAATTTAAAAAAACCCCAAAAAGAAATATTCATATTATTTTCAAAACTGTTTTTAATGAAACATGTTTCATTATATTCCTCTCAACCAGGGGACTTGTTTTATAAACATAAGAACATAAGTGGGGAAAAAAGGGTTTTTGGGCCTTTTTTAAGAACCCCAACTTTTCCCACTAACAGAAAACCCCCCCAAAATTTTAAAATTTACCCAAAAAATTTTTTAAAAAAATTAAAAATTAATTTCAAGGGGGCCTTCCCCCAATTTAAACCCCCTCCCCAGCCCAAGTTTTCAGGCCCCTTTTACTATTTCCCTTTTTGATTTTTCCAAAACCCATACCCGGGGCCCCTTTTCCAAACCCCTTTTTAAAAAACTTTTAAAATTTTCCCCCCCCCTTTTTTTGGGGGTCCCCTTTAAATCTACTTATACCGATCTTTCCCTCATTCCCCGTCTTACAAGTAAAAAAAAAACCCCCCTTTTAAATTACATTCATTTGTAAGACGAAGAATGAGGGGAGACATGATCGAGGTATAATGGAAGAGGGGTTTTAATAAGGGGGATATAAATAAGGTCTTGGGATTTTTTCTCCAAGAGAGAACCCGCAATAATGGATTCAAATTGGATAAGTTTAGATTTGGGGAAAAGGGTATAGGAAAAAATTTTTTTGGGAAAAAGGGTAGTTGATGAGGGAACAGTCTGCCTAGTAGGGTCATTAAATTTTTGGGCCTTGGGTAGTTTCAAATTTGGGGTTTATAAATTCAAGGGGTGGGGAGGGGTTGGATTTGAAGGGGGCTCGAACTTTTTTAAAAGAATCTTCAAAGCTTATTTCTTGGGTAGAATTGAAAATTAGGTTGGGCAATTTTCTGTTAGTGGGATAGGGTTTTTGGGGAAAGGGGGTGCCTAGTAAGGGGGCCCAAAAAGGGCCCGCTGTAAAAATTCCTCCTTTCTTATGTTCTTATGTTCTTAATCTTTCTTCATACGGAAGATTTCTAATGCTATGGGGAATTTTAAAAATTTTCATTCGTCGCTGAATGTTTTCTAACGAATTTATATCCATTCTGGGAAAAAAAAAGACCAGAACTGAGCTGCATAATCTAGGTGAGGCCTTTTCTAATGATGTATAAAGCTGTAATATAACCCCCCTTTTTTGCTTACACTTTGATATAAATCCCAGTAATCTATTTGCTTTATTTTTTTCGCTTAGGGGGTTTCCGGGGGTTTTTGGTTTTTGGGTTTCTGCTTACCCCTAACCCCCCGATGGAAAAATAAACACATAAGAGTATAATGTGATCCTTTATTGACAACGCCCCCCCCGCAGTGGGCTTTATCGAGTCACAGACAGATCTACCTGGAAAATGAGCAACATGGAGATATATATAGGGTACAGTCAGGTGGGGGAATGCTGGGTTAGGGGGGAGAAAGCGTATGTGAGTCTTAAAAGTAGTGTGATAGTTGAAAACATAGTGTGACTTAAAGGACCTGCAGTGTACCATTCTGAGTTCTAGGTGGGATAGCATTGAAGAAGTTTCTTGGCAATAGGTTCAGCTATGTTGTGGTAGCTGTATTTGGTTGAAGTTGTTGGATATACAGATGAGTGATGATTCTAGGATTCTTCGGTATTGCGTGTTGTCTTCTCTGGCGATGAGTCTTGCGTTTCTGTAGTTGATTAAATGGTTGTGTAAATTTCGGTGTTGAACACAGGCATTTCATGAGTCGTCAGATTCGCCTGCGTACTGGTGTTCTGGAAATGCGTGTTTGTGTAGGTCTCTGGATGTTTCGCCAACGTATAATTTGTTGGCAGCCATTAGCGGGGATTGTGTATACCCTGCCGTGGATTGAAGCTTTTCTGTCTGTTACTGGTAATGTCCTTAATGGTGGTGGATGTGGAGGTGGATACTGAATGAGGTCTAGGAAAAATGTTGGAAACTTGTTTGGAAATGGAGTTGGTGGGAAGGACTATGTATCTTTCTCAGCAGTGTCTTCTCTGGGTGTGTTGAAGATGTTTAATGCCCGTCGTCTGCAGTCTCTAATGAAGTGACGAGGATAGTGAAGTTTGGAAAAACTTGTTCAATGAGGGAGCATTCTTCTTCAAGGAACTCACTGCTGCAGATTCTGAGTGCGCAGGAAAAGTGCCTATAATTACACCACGTTTAATTTTGGTGTCGTGGTGAGAGTAGAAGTGGAGAAGATCGTGTTGATTGGTAGGTTTTCGATAGACTTTAAAACGAAGTTCATGGTCAGCTTTGCAGAGAAGAACATCAAGGAAAGGAAGAGTGCTGTCGACTTCTTCTTCTAGTGTAAACTGGATTGATGGCCAACCTGGTTGAGTTCGTGTTGAGAGCTTTGAACGTTGAAGCGTCTGGGGAGTTATGATGAGAATGTCGTCAACATAACGAAGCCAGGTGACAGAAGAGGGAATAAAGGGAAAATCGCTCGGCTTCCAAATGTTCCATATATAGGTTCGCAAGGACGGCACTAAGTGGCGATCCCATGGGTAGTCCAAAAGTTTGCTGAAAGAGTTGGTTTTCGAAAGAGAAACATGTAAAGCCCACATAGTTCAACAAGGTCGATGAAATCGCTGGCTGGAAGAGGAAGATCAAGAGTCGTCAATTTTCCTGCACAAGAGACTGATAAGCTTGTGTAGTAGGTACTTTGGTGAATAGGGATGTTACATCAAGGCTGAGAGTTTCTTGTTTCTGATGTTGATGTTGGAATGCGATTGAGAAGGTCACTTCAGAGGTTTAGATGTGCTGGACTGATGGTGCCCAAAGTTTGGAGAGGTGTTTAGCGAGAATTCCTGAGACTTGGTGGGAGCACTGCCTTTTTCCATAACCCCCAGATCCTTTTCGCATTCTGTACGGCTGAGTTCAACATTATTAAGCTGGTAGGTGCTAGGGTTATGAACATTCCTGAGCTTTAGAACTTTGCATTTATCTACATTGAACTGCATCTGCCATTTTTCTGACCAGGAATTGAGTTTGTCTAAATCCTCCTGAAGTTCCGTGACATCTACGTCTGAATCGATTATCCTACCTATCTTCGTGTTATCAGCGAATTTGCTCATATCACTAGTAATCTCGTCAAGGTCATTTATATATATTATAAACAACAACGGGCCCAAACCGATCCCTGTGGAACGCCACTTGTTACAGATCCCCACTCAGATTTAACCCCATTAATGCACACCCTCTGTTTCATTGCGGGGCCATGACTCGATCCATGAAAACACTTTTTCCTCCAATGCCGTGAGCAGCCACTTTTAACAGTCTCTGATGTGGTACTCTATCAAAAGCCTTACTAAAATCCAAATAAACAATATCGAATTCTTTATCATGATCAACTGCCTCAAAACCCTTACTGAAAAAAAGTTAATAAATTAGTTAGGCAGGAAACGGCCCCTTCTCAGCATTTTGAAAATCAATTGATGGTTTAAAATCTTCACATGAAAAATAGAGCATTAACTGTCCAGTTCTAATGCTATATTTATGTTGTTTAATCTAGTTCAAGACTTACCAGTTTTACCATAATAAACTTTATGCATATTTTAAGGAATCTTATAGACACATCCGTCAGCATTTTGGGGAATTTTTTATCAAAAGTCTTTTACTGTATCAAGATTTTTAAAAACAACTTTGGGTATTAAAATTTTAAGAAAAGAAGGCATATCAGCCCAATTGTTGGAAAAAATTTTTAATTTTAATGTTAAAAACAACTTAGATTTAGTTGAGAAATTAAACACCTTGACTGATTTAAATGATTTCAATATGGTTATTTTGATGTTACCCCTTTTTAAAAAGTTTCAGGATGATTTACTAAAATTTTGTCTGAAGAACTGGTTTAAATTAGATTTACCATTGCCAGTTCCTACTATCATTAAACTTTTTTAAACTTTGTATTGTTGATGCAAAAATTTTTATTTAAGGTGAGTTTACACTCAGAAGGGTACAAATGGAAAATCCTTTCACCTGTTCTTAGTAATTTATATATGGAATTTTTCGAAACAAGATTGCTTAACACATTCCTTCCCAATAGAGCTAATGGTATAGATATGTTGATGATAATTTGTGCCTTATGCCTAAGAATGTAGACATAACCATTTCCTTGTTAAATTAAATAGCTTAGCTCATTGTCGGGTATATTACTGCTTAAGACTACAAATGCAGAAATAATATTTTCTCCCTTAAATTGTGGGTAATGGTGTTTGTGGATGATTTAAAGAGTGGATATGTGGTGTGGTCCTACTGGGCTGGGTGGATGGTTGTTGGTTTGCAAAAGGGATGGTAGGAATGATACTAAAGTCATGGTTCCATGGCAGTGTGCATAAATTCTTTAAAAATCTCTGGGCTCTTTACCTGCAGAACATTATACACTGATGGTAAGACATGTGGTGGAGACCATTCAGTCAAGTCAGTAAGTTATTCAGTCAAGTCAGTAAGTATGAAAGAAACAGCGCTTCCCAGTTCTCCTACAAATGTATAAACAAACTAGGCTGGGAGGGTGGGTGGGTGGCTGAGGGTGGCGGGGGGGTGGAGGTAGGTTTACCATTGACTCAATGGTGTAATCCACAGATATTTTTGTTTTGTGGGCGACCCACACTGAATTATTTCCCCCAAAACCGTGTTAAACAAATTTTTCTGAATGTTATACACAACATGCCACAATTCATAAATTGGCTATAACAAAACTAAGACAAACCCGTGTTAAACGATATACTGTGTGTGTGTGTATATATGCGTGTGTGGGAGTATTCGCCTAGTTGTGGTTCAGGGTCAAGCCTCAGCTCCCGGCCCTGCCCTTTCTGGAAATTTTTAGGTCACTCTTCCTGCTTCATAGTTTGTCATTCCCTTTTAAAATATGTAGGACCCCGTCCCCACATCACTTCCCGACTATTCCACTTCCCGACTACTTTGGGCGGGGGAAAAAATTTTTCCCCCAAAATCACGTTATCTGAGTCTTCAATTCCAACTGTGACCCCCTTTTTGCTGTGTCCCATCCCCTGGAAGATCCGACTCTGCCCCCCTTGCCGATTCCTCTCAGTTTTTTTAAAACCCTTATCATACCCCCCCTTCCCGTCCCCCGGGTTTTGGTCTTTTCCCCCTTAACCTCTTCTCTGGGGCATGCTCCAAACCCCGGACTAGTCTTGTTAAAAAACCTTTCCACTTTCTCAATTTCCTTGGTGCTTGGGTAGGTGGGGTTAAATTGGTGCTGCATCTCCAATGGGGCCTAACGTACACTGTGTAAGGGCCGCGTTTTTATTGAGATGTTGGGAAAGCTATTTTTTGGTTTGCTAGGCGCCCGATCTGCAGCAGTTATTTGGTTGATGTGCTCCCCAGGGGATGTGCCCGGTGTTATACTCCCCCAAGATCCTTTTCCTTAGTGAGGTTTGTCTCGGCCCCCCTGGACTTTTCTCTATCAGCGGTCTTCTTGGCATTTCCCAAATTTTTAAGACTTTGCACTTTTGGGGGGGTTTTAAATCCCAAATATTCTGGACTAGGCCAAAGCCTGTCCAGATCTTTTGTAGTTCTGCCTGGTCCTCGTCTGATTGAATTCTTCTCATCAACTTCACATCATCTGCAAACGGACACTTTGGGTCTATTCCTTCCGTCTTTCGTTCACAAATACCGAAACAGCATCGGCCCCTAGGACTCCCCCTGTTCCCCTGCTTGCCCCCAGGTGCACCCGCCCTTCCCCATCTACCATGACTCCTGTTGTTTTCCCGACGGGTTTCCAGATCCATTGCAGTCCTTCCCTGTTATCCTTGCCGGTCCGCCGGTTTTGCACTAATCTCTTGAGTAGAACTGTGTCAAACCCCTTTTAAAATTAGTCCCAGAAAACCCCCCAATCTACCCACCCCTCTCTTGTCTTACTATGTCATGCTGTCATAGAACCGAGTAAGTTTGTGACACTGGATTTCCCCCCTGAAACGTGCTGGTTGTCTTGGGGTGCTCATTCCTTTCATTTCCCACCACTTTTGATAATCTTCTCCATGATTTTTGCATACTATACATGTCAGTGACACTGGTCTTAGTTTAATGTTTCGTGTCTTGTCAATTTTTAAAAAATTGGGACAACATCTGTTCTTCCATACCTCAGGTAGTCGCCCTGTTTCAATAGATGTGTTGAAGATTGTTGTTAGTAATACTCATTGTGTCTCTGATCACCCTTTGGACCCATTGGAGATGTCCAATCCCTTTTGGGGTATCTAGCCGCTTAGCAGGATCTTCACTTCTTCTTCGGTTTTTATTGTGCCCAAACACTTGATGGTTTACCACCCTCTTTCTAGAGTTTTTTTGTCTCATCTGTGAACATCTTTAATTCATGTTGGGCCCTTTTTTTCCCTTTCCCGGATTCTTGTGATCTCCCCCCTTTCCCTTTCCCTTCAGCCAAATTCCTGGCCCTTTTCTGTTGTTTTTCCTGATGTGGCTGTACAACAGCCTTTTTAAATTTTGGTTTTGCTGCTATTTTATTTTCGTATTATCGTTGGGCCCCCTTTTTTTTCTGTGCATATTCATTTTGGCTCTACGACTTTTTTTCCCCTTTTTCCCCCGGGTCCTTTGCCCTTTATACTTCTTCCATTCTCTACAAATTGGTTTTGGCCTCTACACCTTTTGGGAACCAAGGGCTCATCCTGGTTTTTTTCGTTATTTTTACCCTTGGGAAAACCCCATTCTAAAATTCCTTCATATTGTTGCCCCTTTTCCATTATTTCGTTTGCTGATTTCCCCCGCGGTTATCTGTCCCCCTAAACCCCCATGGGAAATTTTTTATGCCTTGTTTCTCTCTTGTAGATTAGCTTCATTGACCTGTCTTCCTGTTTCCCCCTCCTTTTAAACTCTACTACCCCGAAGTTCAAACACGTGTTGGCCCCGGGGGGGGTTTTTTAGGAATCCTCAATATCTCACTCTCAAGGTGAATACTAGGTCCAGTCTTGCTGGTTCATCCTCTCCTCTCTCTCTGGTATTCACTTCGTGTTGGTATGGGGTTTTCCGTTCCACCTCCATCATCTTAGCCCCCCCGGTTTCGGGGCCCCAAAAAGGGTTCGGTTTTTAGCGTTTTCCCCATGTTTGGGGAAATCACCCCCCAATTAGTTTTCCCCCGCTCTTTAGCCCTTTTGGCATTTCCCCTGATCACCCATCCTTTTTTCTCTGTTTTGCCTTGGCTTCCTGCTGTTCTGTGGTGGGATATCACAATTACCCCCTTGGGACTTCCAAATTGAAATTTTTTCCAAGTCTCTTGCTTCTCCTCTGTCTCCTCTCTCCAGCTCATCAAAATCCCCCTTTGGTTTTTATCACAGTCCACTAATCCACCCCCTTTTGTTCCCTCTGTCTTTCCTAAGGATCTAATCCCATTGGGAAAAATGGCATCTTTATCATTCCCCTGAACTTGGTTTTGTGAAAACTATGATGTCCGGGGGTGCCTCTTTGACTCTTTTGTGCTCTCCTCCCCTTAGTCCCCTGGACTGGTGGCTAAAGCTCATGTTACTGCGAGGGGGGTAAAAATTCCCGGCAAGTAGAAACATTGGCGTGTTTCCTTCACCTGTTGCCCCGTTCCCCATCAGTAAAAAGGTACCTGGGTGTTAGTCGACTGGGCAAAAGACCTAATTTGTCCATAATGCTCTGCATAAAACGGCTTTCTATATAGGGAAAAAATCGTTAATGTCAGCTTGGACTGTATACCTTGTACATGTACTTGTAGAAATGGATATTTTATTTTTATTATTATTTGTTATTCCCTCAGCATTGGTGTACCATACCTTAGTTTCCCCCACATTGTGTTCTAGGGTTCCAGGGGTGGGGAACCGACAGTGTCGGGGGGTTCTACAGCAGGGGGGGTGGGGGGGGTTAGTCTGGATTGTGGGTTGTTCAGATGGGGGGTTTGGCTCTGGTTTTCTAAGGGGGGGTTTGGTTTTTCCCTTTTTCTCGGTTTTTCCCGCATTTGTCCATGTCTCTCTTCCTAGCCCCTTTCGTTTCTGTGTCCCCTCCTTTGCTGCTGTCGTTCTTTTTTTTTTCTCGCGCTAGAACACCCCCTTGTATGTTGATGATTCCTTCAGCCTTGGTTTCTCTTTTAGGGTCCCGTTCTGCACCGTTTTTTCTTTAAAAACCGTAGCTGATGTTTTCCCTTAAATTTTTATTCCCAAATTTTTTTCTATCCAGATTCCTCCCCACCCATTTATTTGATGTTTTTAATCTCTTTTTTTCTTTCTGTCTTTCATTTTGTCCCCCTTGTCCCTCCCTGAATAAACAATTTCCCCCCCTTCCCCCATTTTTACCTCTTGATCTGCTTCCCTTTTTTCTGGCCATTGTCTTTTTTTTTCCTGAACTCTAGGTGGCATGGGTGCCTCTACATGGGGCCTTACCTTCTCTACCTTCTGCCTCCTCACTTCTGCTATCCCTTCCAATCAGCTTTTTTCATTCCTCGGCCCCCCTTGGTGGCGATATTTCCTAAGCCTAAGTCTTGTGTCCCTTTCCCTTTCAGTGGGCCCTTGTTCAGAGGGGGGTACCTTTGATGCCATGTCCCGTTTGGGGGTTTTTCCCCGTAACTCATTTCATCATGTTACCTCATATTCTAGGTTTCCATTATTTTTTATTGCTCTTCCATCCTTTCTTCCTTACGGAATCTTTCTGATCCCTAGCCTTGATTCTTCTAATTATTTTTTTTTAAGGGTTAGTGTTGTAATGCATGTGTGTGCTCTTTGTATGTGTGTGTGTGGAGGGGCAGTTGCGAAAAAAGATGGAAAGAGGGAGGGGGGGAACAAGGAGGGGGGGAGGTATAGAGGGGGTTGGGAAAGGGGGTGAAAGGGGGAAAGAGAGAGAGAGAGGGGGTTGGGGGGAAGGAGGGAAAAGAGAGAGGGGGGGGGGGAAGGGGAGGGGAAAAAGGAAAGGGGGATAGGGGGGGAAAGGAGAAGTAGGAGGAGGAGGAGGGGGGGGAAAAGGGGGGAGGAGTAGGAGAACGACGAAGAGGAGGGGGAGCGAGAGGAGAGGAGACAGTAAGAGTGAGAGAGGAGACAGTAAAGGATAGGGGAAGAGTGGACAGTAAGGTGTGTGTGTATATAAATTGTGTGTATGTTTGCATGTGTTTTGTGTGTATGTGTATGTAAGTGTATATATATTGGGGTTTTTGGGGTGAGGGGGGGTAATTCCGTTTTATTTGGCCGCTAACAGCCTAAATAGTAGGCTGCGTGGCTACCGATGTGTGACCCCCCCGGGGGGTGTGTAGGTGTCACTTCAAGTACCACTCTTTTTGTGCGAAATTACCCGTAGTTCTGAAACCCGCCCTCCCCACCCATTTAGCACCCCATTTGGTTATTTTTTATGGCAGTTTTCCGTAGGCCCCCACCCCTCTCTCCTGGCTCTGTTCCCACTTTCAAATTGCTTTATATAAATTGTGCCTTCACCTCCCTTCTCTGATTTAGGACAGGTCGCATGCCACTTTTTTTTTCACTGACAAATTTCGTGATCCTTGAAAGACCTGGGGCCGAAAACCACTATAGATTCAGAGCACTATATGACGTTGTTACTCGCCGGTGTGTACTCACCTATAGTGGTTGCGGGGGGATTCACAGCTCCTGTGTACTCACCTAGTTGTGGTTGCAGGGCGTGTGTGTGTGTGCACTCACCTAGTTGGGGTTTCAGGGGGCGATTCCAGTTCCTGTGTACTCACCAGTTGTGGTTGCAGGGGCGATTCACAGCTCCTGTGTACTCACCTAGTTGTGGTTGCAGGGGCGATTCACAGCTCCTGTGTACTCACCTAGTTGTGGTTGCAGGGGTCGAGTCACAGCTCCTGTACTCACCTACTTGTGGTTGCGAGGGGAGTCACAGCTCCTGTGTGTGTGTGTGGGTTTTTTTTAAAACTTTTCTGATGTGACAAATAATGTTCGTCAATATCATGCGACATTTAGTCAACAAACTGATAAAAAGGAAAAAAACAGACTGAAAATCCTGTACACGATTTACTAAATTAATACGAACAAGGAAAAAATGTTGAATGGTAGACGGCTGCGTAATTTCCCAATTTATTTTAAAATTTTTCAGTGTGTGACTGAATATTTACGTTTTCAACTGTTTTGTTCTCTCCCGACCTCCAGCTGATTACCTCATTTTTTGAGTCAGCGCCAACAACCAGGCCGCTGCCGCCGCCGCCGCCGCCGCCGCCGCCGCCGCCGGCCGGGGGTTCACTCACTTCATTACAGAGATTACAACCTTTCTCCCAGAAGATTTTCCTACAAAAAAGTTTCCCCAAGTGATATTTTTTCATTTTTAAGGGAAAAATTTTCAAAAAAAAAAAATTTCTATAAATATTTCTGTTTTTGGGGGGGAGGGTGTACTTGGGTAATGGTTCTTCTTTTTTACTGTTTGTATCAATGTCTCCCTTTTTTTTATTAGCGGTAAGGATTCTGCTGTATAATGTTTATTTTTTTATATTTCCCAAAGTTGGATTTGATACCTTTATTTCCCCATTGTCCATTTTTTGCAGTTCACTTTTATGTTATTTTTGCCGACGAACGCGTGAAAATAATACCAGAGGAGCAAGAGGAATGCAATGAAAAAAAATGGGAAAAAATAATGCACAATTTTCCCTAAAAACCTCGTTTTTTGGCTAAGCAGCACTTTTATAATTATCAGATTTTGTTTCCGCAGGCAAATGACGTCATACTTCGTCAGAAAAACATTGCTTAAAGATTGAGCACTTCTGCCCTTAAAAAATCTCGAAAAAAGGGGTTGCACGCCCCACTAACTATTCTCATTTCTATCCGGAAGGGTTTTTGGGGCATGCTGATTGAAATACGCTCGATTGTCAGGCAAATGGGTAAGAACAGCTTCTTAAATTTTCCCAGTTTCTCAGAATTTCATGTATGAAGAATGCAATTATTGTGTTTTTAAGTTATATATATATATATATATATATATATATATATATATATATATATATATATATATATATTTTTTAAAGTGTGTGTTTTAAAACATAAAAAGGGAGTAGAATGATAGCCCCTGGGCCCTTTTCGTTTTGAATCAACACATCAGGAGTTTAAAATTCAGAACAGAGGAGGATGCCCAAAAAAGCGTTCCCAAAGGACATCTTCAAGGGAAATCCTTTGGGGAGACGCCCTTTGGGGGGCGACGGAACATCCTTCTCTTTCTGCAATTTCCAAGCTCCTGATGTGTTGGTTAACAAAAAGGCTAAATTATCATTCTACTCCCTCCGTGGTTTTTTGCATCCTGTATCCTTGGTTTCCCAATTTTGCAAAATTTTTATGTCGTCCCAATATGTAAAACTGGGCCCAATTTGAAAGAATTCTTGTAAAATCAGGTCCTTTCAAAAAAAAATTGCATACTTTTAAAAAGACATTTTTTTTTTTTTAATTTATTTAAATTTAAAAATTAAAAATTTTGTACCAAAAGAACCTTAGGAAACTTACCTAGCGTTTTTTATAACAAGCTCAATTTAATTTAGCCTAACCCAACTAAATGTATTTTAGAAAAGTTTACAAAAATTTTTAATAATAAACACAATGAAAATATTTTTTTCGTTGGGTTCGAATGAATTTTGAGAAATTATTGCATAAACAAATATATATATATATATATATATATATATATATATATATATATATATATATATATATATATATATATATAAAATTTTTTCATCATTTAAAACTTTCACAATCATTCATACATAATCCCTGTCTTTGCAGAGGCGCTCAGATATAACAGCTTAGAAAGTCCCTCTAAACTTCCAATATCCCAAACCCCCCCTTTAAAGTGCAGGTATTGTTTCTTCTCATTTTCCCGGACCGATTTTCCTGAATCCCCCCACAAAATATTACCCTGCTCACACTCCCAAAAGCTCGACAGGTCCCAAAAAAATTCGTATCCATTCTCTTCTATCTACCATACGCAGCGTGGAAGTCCAAGCTCCTCGCCCACAAACCTCCTTTTTCCCCCCAACCCCTTTTGAGAACGACCTCTCCCCCCCCTTCCTTTCCCCCACAGCTTTATACGCTCTCCAGGTCATTCTCTTTTTTCCATTCTCTCTAAATGACCAAACCACCCCAACAACCCCCCTTCAAAACTGACTAATACTTATAGTAATACACCCCCGTTTTCCCCACTACGAATTTTTTTGCATAATATTTAACCACACATTGTAGTTAGCGGACATCTCCACTGCCCCCCTGCCCGCCTCCTCCTTAAGCATTTACAAACCATGCTTCACACCCCTATAAGAGGAAATTTGTACCACTATATTGTAATTCCCTTCTTTGCCTCCATGGATAACGTTTTTTTTCTCCACAGAGACCTCAACATACCACTTACCTTTTTCCTTCATCAATTCCCTTTTGGTTTTCATCCTTCATAAACCCCCTCCCCCTGACAAGTCAACTCCCAAATATCTGAAAACATTCACTTCTTCCACACTCCCCTCCCCTCCTCCAATGTGATATCCAATTTTTGCTTGACCAATTGTGGGTTCCATACTGGTCTGCATACTCAAATATGGGGCCCGACGTACACTGTGTACAGAGTTGTGAATGACTCCCCTTTTTTAGATGTTTAAACGCTATGCTCAGGATTGCCAGGCGCCAGCCTGCTTGCCAGGTTTGATGTGGGCCCCAGGAGATCTGATCCTTTTGATCCTTACTCCCCGGATCAGGTTCCTTGAGTTAATTTTTTCAGCCTTTGACTTCTTATGTTATTGTGTGTAAATCACCTATTTGTACTCACCTATTTGTACTCCCCCTATTTGTGGTTGCGGGGGCGAGTCATGGGTCCTGGCCCCCCCTCTTCCTGATTGCTACTAGGTCCTCTCTCACTGCTCCATGAGCTTTATCAAACCTAAATTTTTAAAATATGTATAGTTCCTGCCTCCCCTATGTCGTTTTCTGCATTCCCCTTCCACAACTTATGACTGAAGAAAT